>BDIU01000379.1:0-10171 GCA_002118135.1 Trebouxia sp. TZW2008
CTGTCGGCTTTCGCCCATTCGCCATTCGGCTGGGGCTCGTGACCTTTCTGCTCTCTCACTGATATATAATATGATATTCAGATTCTTGAATTTCAGAAGCCTTGCAGGAGCCCCTCGCAGGGTTCTGCAGCCCCTGCGCAGCCATGGGGGAACGAGACCCAACCCACCGCCGACACAACATTGCACCAATGTCGATACATTACTAGCGTTGCCCACACAGATTGCCCTGCAACACTCATGAAACTGCCGCAGCGCACATAATCTGGGCAACTCCTGGACTTCTAGAGTCCCTGTAGATCCCTCCCTGGGCTCTCGGGGTATCGAGAGGGTGGTCCTGATCAGGGAAAGTGAGGCCTTACGGCAAGGCAGTGAGTGACCTCATGTCAGCAGTGTCTCATGCACAAGAACCGCGTAATGCTGCACGACATTTGCCGAATCTTGCAGAGGTATTTGTCCTTTACAGCAAACTTGCAGTACATGTTTCAGCAGCGTTCCATGTAAGTGCTTGGCCGAGTGATTGCCCGGGAACCTTGAGTGCTGTAGTGTCTTGCCCGCGCACAGCGTGTACTGATTTTGGGTTGCACGGCTGACAAGCTGCCAGCAAAGTTGCTGCATTTTGTTCAGCTGCTTGCCATTGTGACCAAAATACATACCCACAGGGCAGCTTGTTAGACAGCAAGACTCAAGTGAACGACTGTACAACTGCCAGCAAGCCTGTTGCATGAAATTCTGCTGCCTAAGCATGATCATGTGTTTCAAATTGGTTTAACATAGCTGTAAGGCTAAGCCTTACCGACGAATTGCAGTGAGGAATTCTGCACAATCTGCCTGTCAATGTGATGAAATGCCATGCAGCGCATAGCGGCTCTACGGGTTTGGTGTCAGCTCAGGGTGGGAATCTCACAACTTGATGCTGCGGTGGCAGGGCTCACAGGCTTGATTAAACAGCTGACAGCAAGACCGCTTCCAAGTTAGGCCGTATCTTGCAGATACAGTGAGCATTGGAGACAAACAACACCTGCTGATAAAGCCAAACTGTTGTTATGGAATTTTTACTTACACAACTTTATATGTGTAATCAGCAAGACAAATCCTGGGCTGCCTCTTTCGACAGAGGCTCCCATTATGACGCCTGTTGGCGTAGACCTCCTTTTTTCCCCAGCAAGACTTGTATGGTACAATCCTAACCTCTCTAACTGTTTGTTATGTTCCTGCCCGGCAAAACAAGCTCAAAACAAAAAGAGAACACACTGATTGTCCTAGTCTACACTTATGTAGTGCACCATGGTAGCTCGTTGGCCACATAACCTGGTCGCGAACTCGAAACGAAATGCCGTTTTGCATACCAATATGATACACCGTAAGCTACACTATATACATCACCTACAGCCTTATGATGGCCTAGCCTATACATATGCCAACCAGCCTATGTACACAAGCAGGGCACTGTTGCATCAATCTGTGAACCCAACGATTGTGACAGCTGTTTTTGCCTATGATTACAGCAGTCCCTATCAGCATCGCACCTGATGGAAACCCTTGTATGACACCTCCTGTGTGGTTGTAAACACCTTTTGCTATTGGCACAAATTGAGCCAATTCCTGTAAAATTGCTAGAACCCTATGCTGATGGCGCAGGTCAGGGCCAGTTCCTGTGAAATTGCCCAAAATCTGTGCTGATGGCGCAGGTCAGGGCCAGTTCCTGTGAAATGCCCAAACCCTATGCTGATGGCACAGGTCGCCGTCCCTCTGCATTTTTGTGCTGAGGAGGTGTGGTCAACTCAGTGCTGTTGACTCGCCATGAGTCACTTGGGCTTTGCTGGTTGTTGCCTGTTAGACTGTAAGTGGTGTTCAGATGCCAGCGCTGTTGCTCAACAGGGGGCCTCTGCTTGCCAGGCTGGGGCTTAGTAAGCAGGTAACTCCCTGAGGGGGTCACATGGCCTGGGTAATGGTGAGTGGGTGCGTCACAAGGGACGACTTCAACAAAGTCGCCGAAGCTGAGGGGCTTGTGGGGGTCCACTGGTTCTGATTGATTCACCTGCAAATAGCAAATTGAATATCAGCAATTCGACCTCAAAAAGTTGAACATCGCTCAAAATGTTGAGTCCAGTCTGCATTATGGTGCCAGGCATATCGACACTTGTTGCCGTGTCCAGAAGCATTGCAGAAAGATAATCTGACCAGCAGTTGCACAAGATACGCCAGATATTTCCTCAATTTGTTAAGCATGTCAGCATCAGGTTGTCAGCATCAGGTTGTCAATCAAAGCCACATGCCTGTCTCAACATACGCAGTGCTGCGAGTTCCAGAAAAGCTCACCAGGAAGCGTACGCTGTGAAGCGACACATCCCCCAGATTGTTGAGGCCTGTCTGCAGCATTTCGCCAATCAAAGCAACAGAGCCAAACACAAAGCAACCTTGAGACCAGTAAGTATGCACTGTGAAGTGACACAAGTTGTAAGCAGCATCTACTCACCAGCAAGCTTATGCCATATGCTGACACACCCCCCAAGTTGTTGAGGCCCATTTGGTTCATAGTGCTGATCAAAGCAACAACGCAAGTCACAGGAGATGCTGTGACACTTTCTCCTCCAGCTTATCAGCGTAAGAGCTTTTAGAAGGTGTTGTCACTAGCAAGCGTACACCATAAGGTGACACATGCCCCAAGTTGTTGAGGCGCGTCTGCATCATGGTGCTGAGCAATGAGTTCAACACTCAAGTTGCAGAAATGCTTTGACCAACAAGCTTACACTGCACAGCAAGACATGACTAATGTGCACCATGGTGCTGTTTACAGCCAGCACTTTGCCACATCAAGAGCAGCGCTCTCTTACCAGCAATCGCATGCCGTAAGGTGACACATCCCCCAAGTTGTTGAGGCCCATTTGCATCATGGTGCCAAGTAAACCAATGCTTTGTCCCCAGCAAAACAACACATAAAGGCCAAGCCGTGCAGTATTGCAGGAGAGAATGTTCTCACCAGCAAGCGTACGCCATAAGGTGAGACGTCCCCCAAGTTGTTGAGGCCAGTCTGCATCATGGTCCCAAGAACAGCTGGCGTGCAACCTGGAGGGAAGGACTCTAGGGAATGCTGACGCTCCCCGCCTTTGGTGTAAGTGAGGAAAATATTGATTGGATACCGTGCTGCTACTTCTTCGCTCACTGGGTGGGGCTTGATCTGATTCATGTACGCTGCAGCAAACAAGAGGATTGATCAGTCGTTGAGCCAGAAATTGATCAACACAGTGAAGCAGTCACTCCAGCGGGCATTCACATGTCATCATGTCTTTGCACACTTCTGCATGGTCCACAATGAGAGGCATTGGAGAAAGGCGGGACAGAGCATACCCACAAACTTGCACTCAGAGCTGTGCTGCAGGAAGCAATATGACCGCAGCATTTCAGCGACGTCTAAGCTGCTACATGTGTGACAAGGCATGGCAAGATGCGTAGCTACAAAGTTGCACTCAGAGCTGTGCCCTGAGTGTTGGAAATGGCCAGGCCATAAGATCTGACAAACTGTTATCTTGCCATGTCAACGGAACGTCGCACACAAAGCCATTGTGTGCAGACGCAGCCCAGAATTGCAAGGAAGTTCTCACCTACAAACTTGCACTCAGAGCTGTGCTCTGGAAAGGGGCAGGCCATAAGGTCCGCTAGGCTGTTATCCCTTCCTGGGCTGCCTGAGGGCCGAATCTTGGAGTCTGTCAAATGCATCTGCCACGTCAACACATACCTTGCCCAGCCTACAGCAAATGCACAATGTATCAATGATGGGATGAAGGCAGAAAGACAAACAGTATTAGACTGGTACATCTTCTGGGGCTGCCTAAGGGCCTGATCTTGGGATCTGTCAAATGCATCTGCCATGTCAGCACATACCTTGCCCAGCCTACAGTAATGAGTGAAGCAGTGAGAAGCAGCAATGCACAACTGAGTAAACAAGTTGAGTGAGTGAACGCATGAGGTCTGCCAAACTGTTACCCCTTCCTGGGCTGCCTGAGGGCCTGATCTTGGAATTTGTCAGGTGCATCTGCTATGTCAGCATATACCGCGCCCAGCCTACATGAATGAACGGGAGAGTAAGTAAACGGTCAAGTCCATGATGGATGGGTGAGTGAGTATGGAGTGCTGAGGGCCATATGGTCTGCCAAGCTGTTATCCCTTCCTGAGCTGCCTGAGGGCCTGATCTTGGAATCAGTCAAATGCATCTGCCATGTCAACACATACCTTGCCCAGCCTACAGCAAATGTACAACGTATGAATGATGGGATGAAGGCAGAATGACAAACAGTACTAAAGTGTTAGGCCTGCTTTGGCTGCCTAAGGGCCTTTCTTTGCACTCTGCCAAGTGCATCTGCCACAAGAGTAAAGACCTTGCCTAGCCTACATGCAATGTTGATTGCAGTCATTCCATCAATGCTATTTGCTTGATGATCGCATGCAGTGGTGAGGCATAAGTTAATCAAGGACAAAACAAGCAACAAATTGTATGCAAGCAACACTGCGTAAATCAGTCAGTTGACGTTAATCAACAGCAAGCGAATGAACAATCGCGATTGTTTTGAAAATCCTGGCAGGAGGGTCATTCAGACAGCAATGCAAGAATCAGCCAAACAACAGACGCATTGTTGCAGTGACGTGAATGTGAGGCACCCCAATGCTAGCTCACAACGTCAGCCCAGACTTAGTAACTGGCGGACAAGCAGTAAAGTCAGTCAACAGCACCCATCCAACACAGCCACAAATGCTTCTATCATCTGTCAGATCGATCACTATCTTCTTGTCGGGCTGCCAACCAGTCTTGTCAGGTTGAGCACCAAGAGTTCGCAGGCAGCCTGAAAAGATTATAGCCCGACAGAATTGACAGAGTCAAAAGGCAACCAGACAATGCAGGGACACATCTCTTTGTCTTGCAACAAAGCCAAACAGCATGAACAGTCAATCAGCGTGACAACATCAGTGTGGCAGCAGGCCAGGATTGACATAAAGCCTACAGGGCATGGCCCAAAGCCAGATAGACCAATAGGCAGCCTAAACAGGTTAACAAGCCACCTTACCAGGGATAGGTGGCTTGTTAACCTGCAATTAGTGGGTGTCACAATAGCAGTAGGCAGCTTTGCAAAGTTAGTAGGCAGCCTATGAAAATCAAGAGGCAGCCTACCCAATCCAAATGGCAGGTTGAGAACACTTAAGCAACAAACCTGCATGGCACTCAGCCAGCCAATTGTCTTCGCCCCCTTCACTAAGCCCTGCCTTGTATCACCAGTGAGCAGCTGAAAGTCACCTTTACAAGAATGCCAACAAACTCGACAGGCGATCAGACACAATTGACAGGTGGGACTGGGAAGCAGCACCTGCATGGCACTCTGCCAGGTAGTTCCCTTCCTCCCCTTCACTGAGCCCCTCCTTGTATCGCCAGTGTGCAGCCAAGCCGTGCTCTGCTATGAAATGCATCTTGGCGGTCCTGATTTGGACCTCAACTGGCACGCCGTCATCACCCACCACAACTGTGTGGAGGGAGCGGTAGCCGTTTTGTTTGGGGTTCTGGATGTAGTCCTTGAAACGGCCCTCTACTGGCTGCCACAGATTATGCACCTGCGTCAACCAATTTAGCAATCCATCAGCAGATCAATCACTCAATCAGTTGCACAATGGATCATTTACAATGGCTCAGTCAGTGAGTCAAGCAGTCAGTCAACCAATTGACTGGCCTATCAGTTAGACGTGCATACACACCAGCCACAAATCGTTCAATGAATCAGAGATAAACAGCTAGCTGTATTGTAAATGTGACGCAAGCCAGAAGTCCAGAAATAAGCTAACTGCTTCACAATCATGCTTGTGGCTTACAGTAAGCCGCTGTGTGACTAGCATCAATCGGTCAATTAGCAACCATCCGACAAATCAACCTAACACTTGGACTCACCAGTTACACCACCTATGAAGCATGGAGTGGATGACAGATGGACAGGTTACTGGACTGTAAGTATGGGGCAACCCAGGAGTCCAGCAATAAAGCCATCTGCTGCCCAAAATGCTTCATGATCATGCTTATGGCTTGGAGCGACTATGCGACTGATGTTTGCATAAGTCAAGAAAGGGAGGCTTTGACTGTGACCAACTTTTTTCTGCTTATTGACTTTCTTGACATGAACCTGCTCAGCGAGTAATGTCGATAGAGGATCAGCAAGCAGGAATGTCCAATACTCCTCAAAAACTGATCAGCGAAGCCTTCCTGAGCTATCACACTTCCCTTGCCAATCAGCTATGTGTAGGGTGTGAACTCTCTGCTTGAGTTGCACAACGGTCTGCCAAACTGCGACAAAGCTCTGGACAATCATCAAGCAGCAGGAGGTCCACAGAAGCACAGTGTTGAGACCAGGCCTTTCTTGGATGGATGATCCATGGTGATCTGTTGATCTACCAAGCTTGCTTGATGGGGCAACTCTCTTGGGCTTGATCTGACATTGCCAAGGCCTGCTGACTTGCGTGCCATGGGAATGATAGATCATTAACAACAAGTGTCACGCAAGGAATCTGCAAGCCAGGCCTTGCCAGGCTGTTTGCTAGGCCGTCATGCTTGGACCATTATTGCTTGATGTGGCAGCTCTCTCTTGCCTCATGCTGCACAAGCTTAGGGCCTGCTGAGCTGAGTGGGCAAAGACAGGCCTCTAGCAACATCAAGCTGAAGACATGTCACGCAAGCACTCTTGAAGTCGGGCTTTGCTAGGCTGTTTGCTAAAACTTTGTGCCTGAACCATTTCTCCTTCATGTAGCTCTTCTGCTTCAAAATGCCAAAGCTTGCTGACAAAAGTGAGCAGGATGTGGCTGCGTGCGACACCAAGCAGACATAATATCAACTAAAGACTCTCTTGGATGTTCAGAACCCTTTGGTCAATCTTGTCTGCTTGATGAGGCAGCCCTCTTCTGCTTCATGCTGTACAAAACCACGGCCTGCTGAGTCAGCTGAGCAGAACGCAGCCTTGGATCAACATCAAGCAGACAAGGGATGACACCCACAGCAAAAGCATGCGTGTCCCAAGAAAAATTACACAACACAAAAGCAATGTCTACCTGCAACTTGTTGCCTTTAAGATTGCACTGCTGCACAATAACTTGTGAAGATGCAGTGCAACAGCCTGCTGCCTTGCATTTGTACATTCGCAGCGCACAGGCATGGCCCAATTGCAGTCAGCCGGCACTGGGTCAGGTTGCAAAATGTAAGACTCTTTCTTGTGCCTTGAATGCACGTCCTTTCCAGGCTGCTGGTCGTGCTGCATGCAGATGAGTAGTCTGACTGCAGTGAGTGGTGTGGTGTGACACTGACCTGACGTAGGACTGCATAGCAGTCAGTCTTGTCCTTGACAACAACTCTGATCGCCCGCAAGTCATAGATGCTATCCAGCTCTTGATGCTTCTTCAGCATCTTCTTGTGAACGCCCCACAGGTTCTTAGGACGGCCTGACAACTCTGTGTAGCCAAGATCTGCGCACACAGAACTTGTGTCAAAAACTAAACAAACGGCACAATGGATGAGATACTTCTTGCACATTGTCTTGTGCACGCCCCACATGTTCTTGGGGCGCCCTGACAACTCTGTGTAGCCAACACCTGCATACATGGCAAAGAATCTGTGTTAAACAACATAGTGGAGGACATGCTTCTTAAGCAGTCTCTTGTGCATGCCCCTACAGATTGAGAGCAGCTTGACGCGTCTGTGATAGAGATTTGCAGAAACACCACAAGAAATTGTGTCAAGTGACATGCTTCTTGAGCATCTTCTTGTGAACCAGACAAAGGCTTGGGACAGCCTGACAATGCTGTGTAGCCCAAATCTGCAGACCTGTTAGGGGCAAAGTGATGTGGCATAAGCTGTGATGGCTGGGATGCATTGCATTACTTGATGGCCCTTCTGCAGTAAACAGCCACTGCCCAAATGATACTAGTAACTGTGTTGACACCCAAGCTGTGTTCAGCAGAAATCGAGCGTGTGTTGTGCCAAGTATGGCTTTTTACGCAAATGCACCAAAAACAGCATGCAAGGTAAATGACCGACTTGCAATGAAGGCAGCTTCTTGCAAAATGCAACACTGCAGACTGCTTTTTTGAGGTGTGACGTAGACGTGCGTAGCATTTTATCACACGTGTATAGCTTTTGATGAAGATCAGCCAATGCATGCAACACCAAGCTGCTTGATGACACTAGCAGAAAGCATTTTCATTAGAACAGCGGTGCATGTTGAGCAAGGCTAAGACAACAGGCTTACCTATACCATCCAAATGCCCTTTGAGCTTGTTAAGTGCAAGCTCGATGCTGCCTCTGGCCTGACTCTCCTGTAGCCTGTTGTGCAGCTGAATATGTTGCGCTGGGTACAGCTGCTGGAAGCATAGATCCTCTAGCTCTGCTTTGAGGCCCCAGACTCCTAGCCTATTGGCCAAGGGCGAAAAGATGTCCATGCTTTCCTGAGCCATGCGATGGCGCTTAGCCTCTGGCAGGGCTGCTATGGTCCGCATGTTATGCAGGCGGTCTGCAAGCTTGATCAGCACACAGCGGGGATCTGCCATACACATTAGGGTGTCTGCAAGCTTGGCCCTGTCAAGCGGTCTGTCAGCCTGCTGATCTCGATTGAGCTGGCAGATGGCGCTCATACGGGAGACTTTGCAGACCATGTCGACAGTGCCTGGGGCAAAGTTGCTTCTGAGTCTTGGCTCGGTCATGTGCGTATCGTCGAGAGTGTCGTGCAGCAGCCCGGCAGCCACGACGTCCGCTGTCAAGCCTAACTCTGCCAACACTTTTGCTGTCTCAACGCAGTGCATGAATACGGGTTCGCCATTGCGACGCTGCTGACCAGCGTGCGCCTGATAGGCAAACGCGAAGGCGCGCTCCACCGTTGCGTCCGAAAATACTTTGTACTGCGCCTGCGCCCGCATTCGGCAAACATGAGCAGGCTGCCACACACCAGACTTTGATAATGCCTGACGGATGTAAGGGAAACGAAGTGACCTTGCTTACCTGAAGATCTTCCAGCCTTATAGAGGTTTTGACGCTAGCAGGCAAGGCTGAGGGCAGGTCATGGCAAGTTTCTAGAGATCTCTGCATACACAACAAAACACTTGAGCAAAGCTAGCAATGCATCGTGCGTGTTAGCTTTGGACTGGTTGCCTGCGCAGTAAATACCTTGACATCTGCAGGGGTCAAGCCTGAAGAAACCTGACTGCTTAGCTGCTGACTGAGCAAGCCTCTTGATTTTGTTCTGTCAGGAGACTCTGGAACAGAAGCTAGCACTGCCTGACTGTCTTGCTCAGCAAAATCGTCTGGGAAGGCTGTTGCAAAGCCTTCTTGTCTGAAGGGTGAATCTGCAGGCTTGTTTGGGGCAACAAAGCTGGTTCTGGAACGCCCACGCTGCAGGAGCCTTCCGTCAAGTGAGTATGTTGGATATGACTGTTGCTTGAAAACCGGTGATGGTGCCTGCAACTGCGACGGTGCTGAAGGTCTGAAGCTCCTATCAAGAGGATTGCTTTGTGTCTCAAGCCTGCTGGAGGATGTAGATCGTTTGAACGGCACCACAGAGTTGCGCTGTTCACTGCTGGATCTCCTGCGGGGAGCTGGAGACACTCTGCGGCTGGTGGGCGGGGTTCCCACGCCAAGGGTCTGGCTCATGCTGAGAGTCACAAAACCGCAAAACTCTTTAGAAGCAGCGGCAAAGCCCTACAAAATCGCCGCGCAAGACCAAGAAAGTATGCGCGCTACGCGAGAGGCCAAAGGTGTTGCTTGGTCGCAATTGCGCCTGTCGTGCACACTACAGGACGTACAAGTAGGTGGTGACTGTGTCCACCACACTGTCCTGATTTGCGCGGGATTGCATAATGGCGCCATGTGGCCGAAGGCCCTTCGGCGAAGGGCTTCAATCAATCAATCAATCAATTTTACTGTCCTTGGGACCCAACAGGGGGGTCAACAGACAATATCAACAATGAATCAATGCAAATCATACCTAAACTAAAATAAGCATGCAATAAATTGTCTCGGCGTTCGTCAACAGAGCACCTGGATAGCTAGGGACATGAAGGAGAGGTGCTAGTGCTGCGACGCCACTAACACACGACTACACCTTGATTGTCTTTGATGTTCTCAACAAAGCATCGAGAAGTGCCAGGAATATAATGA
>BDIU01000380.1:5709-48904 GCA_002118135.1 Trebouxia sp. TZW2008
AGAACACAAATCTGTATTCTACGCTTTTTGTCATGGTGTACAGAAACAGTACTAAATTTGATCCATCACACTGTCCCTCCGTTCCATCGTGCAGAGAACATGATGAAATCAGCGAAAACCACAATTTAGAAACCTGCTCGATCCCTAGCAAATTTGACAAATTTTGGCAGCCTATTCTGCAGAACAAGATATTGTTGAACATTCCCTTGGCCTGATCAGATTTTGAGCTCCGTGTGGCTGCACTGCGTCATCATAAACACAGCTAAGAATGTCCTCACACGATTCATTCAGCTGGAATGCAACTCCCATGTCATGACCCCAATATGACTCTTGCCCTGCGGAACTTAGGCGTTGGGTAATCAGCACTGCTTCTATTACAAGAGTTACATTGGTATGGAGCTCATGGTGCTGCGCTTTCCGTGTATGGCTTATACATTTGTCTACTTTGGTGGCCTTCAAGCTCCCCTGACTGCCGATCTGCTTGTTTGTGAGATTGCATTGCATGCATGACGATGAGCAGCGCTGCCGCCTGCAATGTGCAAATCAGCAAGAAGAAGTTCCTATACAGACTGACTGTGGCCAGTTTGCGTCAGAGAAAATTGCGAAGACAGTCAATCAAACCTCACATCTTGCCCGCAAGTCATTCATTTTAGTTTTAAAACAAATTTGCGTTAAAGTTTAACAACGTTATTGCAAATAGTGCTGTAGAGGGTTGCTTGATACAGCCCGCAGACATCAGTCTGTGGGCTTCACCTTAAGCTCCAATATTGGGATTAGTTATCTCATTTTTGCAGGCTATTGCTTGTAAAAGTCCACACCAATCAGTCTCCGGACTATACATCCACATCAAGCTGTGAGCACATGTCAAATTGACATTGTCTTAGTCATTGCTTCTGTTCCACCGTAGTCAGCACTACATCATTTAATTCAGATGAGTGTTTAGTTTGGTTCAGCTATGGGCTCATCTCTGCAGACTGTCGCTTGATACAGTCCGCAAGAAAGATCCCATGGGTTGTACACCATATTGAAGCTGAGAGCACATGTCAATTGACGGTATCTTAGTCATTGATTCGGATTAGCCGTAGTCAGCACTATAGCATTCATCGGGGACAGTAGCGTTGATGCTGTGGGCTCATCTCTGCAGACTATCGCTTGACACAATCCGCAGAAATGACTGCCTGGGCTGGAAATCATCAAGCATCTAGAATGATGAGGCTGTCACAGCCCGCACAAGTCTTTGGACTGGACATCCACTTCAGTGAGTGATGAGCTGACATCCTCATGCCAATGGGGAGTGCAAAGTCATTACAAAGGTTCTGTGCACCTGTAATTTCATGGTTACAATATTTACAACACTGCTGTTACATGTACCACTGCAACAGTCCTCCAGCACCCAAGCTACTCAAGGCACAATCTATTGATGAGCTTGCAACAAGTTGATTCTTCAGACTTGTCCTCTCAGCTTGGCTGCCACGTTCCCAGTCAACTTCAAACTGTCAGCTCAGGTGCACACCTTTCAGCCCCGCTGCAGTTTTTGAGCCCGTCTGCAGTCAGGTTGCACTGCTGCATAGCGTCAACTCCTTTCCAGCTCTGCCTGCATTATGTCAGCTCAGCTGCATTTTGTCAGCTCATCTGCAATTTATCTGCTCTAGCGTATTCTGTCATCTGCTGTGACATACCAGCTGCAAGACATCAGCTCAGCTATGAAGTGCAAGATCCTTTGCAATCTGTCATCTCACCCGCAGTATGTTTTCTCAGTCATGATGTGTCAGCTTGGCAGCAGTCTGTCAGCTCAGCTGCAACAGGGGTAGCTCAGCTGCTATGTGTTGCAGCACAGCTCAGCTGCTATCAGAAGGTTCAGTTGCAATTCGTCAAGTCAGCTTTCAGGTCAGCTGCAACTTGCCAGCTGAGCTGCACCCTATTAGCTCACTACATTCAACATCGCTCGTACACCACCATCAGCTGACCATGACACATGCTGCTCTTAATGAAGAAGCGCATAACATCAATGCATGCCTAGCTGATGCGCTGATGCGCTAATGCTTGCTGCATGATAAATGCTGACCAAGACAATCATTAGTGTTACGGCCCTTGCGCTCAAAGTGCACTGGGCCCACAGCCTGATTCCCTGTCCAGTGCAGCACTCAGATGCACATGACATCAATGCATATGCTGCTGAGACTTGCTGCCCAGATGCTGCTGACTGCACCCTGAACTTTGTGATACATCATCAGTTGATGATCTGATGTCCTTTCAACAAGGCCCTTAAATCGATTGAAACATCGCTTTGTACCAGTCAGAAGTCCTCTCGTCCCATAGACAGGGGAGTTTCGGAGGGTCGGGCTGGCTTGTGTGTTGTACACTACTCCGTATGCATGTCTGTGCATAGTTTCGCTTCAACCGATCGAGTCGAGCTTTCGTCAACTTTGCGAACTTCACACGCAAGTGTCGCGAAAAACATTGCTAAGTCGCCGTCTAATCAACCTTGAGCAAGCTGAACGCCGCACGCTAGCTTATGATCGACTCACGCCCGGTTGTTCGACTTTTCGAACAACATTGGGCACTTCATTGGTAACACTCGATCACACCGTAATTACGCTTGACCGATCAAAATCGTCGATGTCAACCCAAATGATCGCTGCAATGAAGTAGTTGCGACGTAACACATCGATCACACCGTAACTTCGCTTACAGCTCCAAAGTTGTAAAAATTGTATACTGGTTTTTACGTGAGTGTTTTCATTATTGATTCCATCTTGTGTCTTAGTTCTAATTTTGCCTTTCTTAATGGGTAACATGCAATCGATTGATATATTCGATTAATTTTGTGTCAATGTGTAGGTTTGCTGAAACACATCATTACGTGCGCTGGCCCGAGTTGAACGGGATTGCACTGATGAGGCAAAGCCCTCATGAACAAATCCTGAGTAGTTTTGCAGATTGCGAATTTATTCTCTGACATTTTTCAGACTGTCAAATTGTTCAAATCGTTCCAACTTTCAAATTGTTCCAGCCTCGCAGACAAATCTTGCATGTGAGAATTTGTTGTTGGTAGTACTTAATTAATCGAAGTATTTGTAAACTTGCAATTTAAAAGGTTTTGACGTGCCAACCTTGCCAGCATGTCAACATCGATTCTGGTGACAACTGTGTGCCTTTGAGCTCTTGCCCAGACATGACCCCAAGAGCTTGAGCCGCTCAATCATGGATAGCCCAAGCCTTGCCTTTTTTTGTTTCTGAGCAGTGCAGCATGTGGTCTAAGCATGGGATGACCACATATGGATTGTACATTTATTTTGCGCTGTTGCTTACAGCATGAGCTTGCCGCATTTCTTCTTGAGGTTGTTCCTTCAATGCTGCTTGTGCTTATTGGCTGCTGCAAAGTCTCCTACACTCATTTTGGCGGATTTTACGATTTCACTTAGGCAGTTTCTCAGCGTCAACAGTTTCTCATGTCACCTCATATTTTGAATGTCGACATACATCGATCTGTTCAGTGGTATCGGTGGATTCGCCCTGGCCCTACATAACATTTCGCAGCCGCGGCTATACTGTGATATCGAACCCTCTAGTCAGAAACTTTTGATCAAACTTGTCCAAAATGAGTCATTACCACCAGCTCCCGTGATTTGCGATGTCAGAGAGGTGCGCAAAGCTGTCATGCCTCATCTACGCTTCCATATGATCGCAGCTGGTTTCCCTTGCATCGGCTTTTCGGGCGCAGGCCAGCGCAAAGGGTTCATGAACAAGGATAGCAGTCTTTTCTACGAGCTGCTGCGAATCACGAAAGAGTTCGGGCCAAAGCTTGTCTTCATGGAAAACACTCCACAGATCGTGGCATCAGGGGGTATGCACGTGATCGCGGTCGAGTTCAGCAAGCTCGCGTATGATCTTGATTGGATTGTGCTGCCGGCATTCTCCGTTGGTGCTCATCACGCAAGGTTCAGATGGTACTGCTTGGCTTGGAAGAGAGGGTGCAATCACACGTGGAACATACCGTTCACAAAGGGTTTCGACTGGCCAAAGGAACCTTCGGTCAAAGATCGTATGGTAAAGACCAGAAGCAAACACGACTCCGAGCGTTTGGGCATGCTCGGCAACGCGATCGTTCCCGATGCAGGTCGCCGAGCGTTTATAATATTAGTAAGCGGTTTTCGAACAGGAGCGACATCAGAATTGATGCTAACGCCACCAGCTACATGTGACATGCAACGGAGCAGAACATGGGAGCATTGCGGAGCCTTCATCAATAACCGATTATACAAGAAAAAGTGCAACAAATACCCCAAACCTGACCTGAAGTTGGAGTTTCTCGCCACCAAACCGATCATTCCTTATAAACGCATCAGACGAGAGCTAGTCACGCAAGCTTCTAAACAACTCTGGGCTACGCCACGTCAAAGTGTGCGTTTTCCTTCCAGGACTCTGACAGCGCGCACATTGTCGGACCTTCCCACACAGCTGGCTTTCGAAAAGCATACTCCCACAGGCAATCGTTTCGTGAATCCACGATTCGTGGAGCAATTGATGGGATACCCAAAGGACTGGACAAAGTTTTAAGCATTGTCGCTAGAATGCGTGTGGTGGCGGGCTTGCTATAGCTGCCAACGGATGTTTGATGCAAGGCATCCAAGCCACTATGCTGTCAGCCTCCATTCGCAGTCCCAAACCATGTGTTTGGGACAACTAAAGTTTTGGGGGGAAAAAAAAACTGTAAGGCTCAGACTGCAGCAACGGCAGTCCCCGACGTTGGACCCACTGGCTAGATGACTTTTCATCACAAAAGTCACTGAGAAATGTTCATGCTTGATTGTAACATGTTAAGCCACCTCATGCAACACTTTTGCAGTGTCACCCAGGGTTCGCAGCTCACACCTGCGCACAGGTGAGTGCATGCAGCCTGAATTATGCTAAGTGCGTGAAAGGCTATGTGTTTGGGTGACCACACTCCTAGGTGTTGTATCAGAAGGTCATGAGCCCAAAGCAGCCTCCCCAAGAATGTGGTCATCTCTACACAACCTTCAACATTAGCTCGGATGCAAGCCCCATGACATGATCACACTCCCCCACCCTAGGGAGGTGAGGCTGGTCTAGTAGAATTGCCTCAGAGTGAACATCTAAGAGTGGGCACCTTATTCATAACACAAGTTCTCCCCTCCCTATCACTATTGGTTGCTCATGGCTGCGTTACCCTATGATAAAACATCTAGGACTATGGTCACCAAGCACTGCAAATAGACAGAGTCGCAGGCTTGCTCACAACCCAGCCTTCGGCCCAGCCCTGCACTCTGCATGTTCAGAGAAATGGTGTGGTCATGACATGGCATTTGCATCTAATCTGTTTCAGTGCCAACCCACCTAGGTGGGTTAGTTCAAGGCAATGCAGCCTAATCAACCCCAAGTGTGGTCATGACATAAGACCCAGCTTGGGGCATGCACAAGAGGATGTACCCAAGCCTGCATTGCCGCAGTCACCTGAGAGTGTGGTCACCTTGGGACATGCATACAAGCTGGCAGCTTGTATGTTATCATGAATCCAGCTGCGTAAATCCACTTGCTGTTGGGGAGATCCATTGATACTGGGCTTGTGTCTGGGTTGAATGACACATCTGCCTTGCCAGCTNNTGCGCCTTGCATACATGGCAAACCCGCTGTGAGTATATGGTCGGCCTGTAGAGTTTTCCAAGAACAGATAGTCTCTGGGGTGGTTCAAGAGGCTGGCTCTGAGCTCTGCTGTGAGCTCGTTGCCCAAGGACCTGCTATACAATTTTGGATTCATCCGATCTTGTGTCTTGAACTCTCTCAAGATGAGCACACCAGGTGTACTGCGATCATAAGGAAGCAAGATCTCATTTGGAGTTATCTGTTTCAAGAGAGCCTGCCTTGCAGCATCATCATCGCACTTCAGCATACGGACGGCGCATGCATGCAGATCATTTCTCAAGGGTGGGATCAAGCCTCCATAAAATGACAGCAAGAGCCTTTCTTTGCTACCCACTGGGAGTCTCTTTCTCACCTTTTGTAACTCTACATAGCTCACAAAACCTGCACGCTGCCTATCAGTTGGCACATTGTCTTTGGCTCTGTCTCTTAACACCGAATCTAGCTTGTCATATTGCTCCAAGAACAGATCATAGCTAATTTGCTCTTTTCTCTTCAGGTCCAACAGCTTGTATACTGCCAGTATTGCTACAATCATGGTACGCTGTGTCCCAACTTCTGCATAGCTTTGCGCGATCCAATCCAGCACTTTGGTTGGATGCAGGGTCAGAACTTGGATCAGCGGCTTGTTGCCAGCTGCTGATGATATCAAGGCCAGTCTTTTGCAGTACCCTGTGCGCGTCTCCTCACTCAGGTGATCAGCTTTCAAGATGTGAGTCATGACAGGGTCCACAGTCTTGACCATGCAGTTTGTGCCTTCTGTGTCCACATGTGATTAAATTACAAATTTGTGTTTAGAGTTGGTAAGCCAAATTCAATTTTAAAGTTACAATCAAACGTTTGTATTTTCTCTTGATTCCGGTTTCACTCCTGACAATTTTATGAAATCACAAATCGATTTGGAATATATTTGTTGTCAATTCACAAACATTGATTCCTGTAAGCTTGAACAAACAACTGTCAACATCAACATCAAAACACAAGTCCAAAAACAAACTTGTACAAATCTGTTCCAATCAAGGTCAACAATGCACTGATCTGTGTGCTTGCCATCTTGCCAGTCTACTATCAACTGTTACCAGACTGGTTTTCATAGCTAGCCATTTTGGCAAAATTGCAGCTGATCTGTTGTTCGATGAAGGATTGTTGCAGATGATGCAAGATGAAGTGCATCAATACTCTAACTGGACCACTACAACCATGTCATGAGGTGCCCACAGTATTGTGCAACCTTGGGCAATATCTGAAACATGATGATACGATGTGCAGCCTGTCACAGCTGTTGTTGAATTTGCTGACAGGTGGCAAGAGTGGCAAGCAGTTTTATAATTCAAGTTGGACTGCCTGTTTTGGTACATTTTCAGTAGGACGCTCCCATGTCTCAGTAGATTGGCAACTTTGTATCAACGCCTCCAAATTTGAATTTGGCAACCTGAATGAAGTACCTGAGCTTGTAATTCATGTTAGAAACCAGCTCGGTTTCTAACAAGAGTATCCTGATCAACAATACTCCAATGGCGCAATTGTATTTGTCTCAGATTCATCATCACTTCCCTTTATGTGATTGAGTGCGGCAAATGTAAAGTGCAACAAGCTGTTTGTATCATTGCCTACAAATTTGAAGGCAATATTTTGATGACCATATTGCAAAATTTGATGGCACATTTGATTGTTGTATATTTCTGTCCTAATGTTGTCATGCAGTTGCCAAGTGTAGACTGCAAAGACAACAACTAAAATCACAGTTGTTGTTTCTGGGACTAGGCTTGAAAACAAATTTCTTGGACAGTGCCCTGATCAACAGTTGCACAATTGTATTTGTCTCGAATCATCATCACTTCCCATTATGTGACTGAGTGCGACAAATGCAAAGTGCAACAAGCTGTTTTCATCATTCATTACAAATTTGAAGCCAATATTTTGATGACCATATTGCAAGATTTGATTTAGCATTTGACGGATGTGTATTTCTGTCCTAATCTGGTCATACAGTTGGCAAGTGTAGACTGCAAAGACATCGACTAGAATCACAGCTGTTGTTTCTGGGACCAAATTGTAGAAACCAAATTCTTGGACAGTGATTCTCATTGGAATCAAACAAAAGGAAACTGGGTGTACACATCAGTTTGTCGTAATAGTGTGATTGTTCAGCAATGCCACTGCCAAAATAACGTCAAAGCAACTTATCAAAATTTGATTGACAACCAAATTGAATTGATTAGAATCCAAATTTGCAATTCTGCTTGCAGACTCAAATTGGTCATTTAGATGATCGACCAAATCGCACGTTTCAAACTTGACTCTTTACATAACTTCACAACAAGCAAGCCCTTGGTAACACAATTTGATACTTCCATTCCTACCTATTCTATGACATACATGGGACTTCTCACACACCCCAGAGATACAGTCTGATCCAAGGCCTTTTACGAAGTATAATATTCCCACTTTCTACTCCTTTTAGAGACAAATGCCTAGTGGCATCCCATAAACCCATCACAGTCACTCTGACAAGCGTCTGAAGAGTCGATCCTCCCCGACCAAGAAAGTGAACATTTGGATGAGCAGAGATAGAAAGGCACAGAGCAGTAACAGACAACATGGGCTTTGCAATATTTCCAAAAACAGTCCCAAAAGTGTCTCACAGACATCACACAGACATCCCCACAGAAGCCCCCTAAAAGACTCCATGCCTATCCACGACTATTGCAACGCCTGCCAGACGATGTCCCGTAAAATCAAAACTGTCCACAAAAACCTGAGAAAAATAAACAAAAAAAGCCGAAGAATATGGGAAGGGATGAGCACTCTATCAGCAGTCCCTCAAAAAAGGATGTCTTTCCTCACCAACAATATCTGACTCAACATTCCAACAGCACCCTCATAGACTTCTCACATCGAATCACACGCGCTTCTCACAATACATCCACATTCAAGACACATCATAGACACCATTCAGACACTCTGTGCCAGAGCTTGACATACTCCCACTACTACCAGCTCGGTTTTCTGGCTTTGTCTCAGACTCATCATTATTTCCCTTTATGTGACTGAATGCGACAAATGCAAAGAGCGACAAGCTGTGTTAATCATTCACTACAAATACGCAGCCAGTTATTTGACCATATTGCCATATTATTTTTAGCGTTGCCGGATGTGTATTTCTATCCTGATGTTGTCAATCAATTGGCAAGTGTAGACTGCAAAGACATCGACTGAAATCACAGTTGTTGTTTCTAGGATCAAGTTGTAGACACATAGTTCTTGGATGGTGATTCGCATTGTAATGTAACCCAATGAAACTGGGTGTTCACATCACATTGTCGTAACAATGTTATTGTCAAAGCAACTTACCAAAAAAGATTGACAGCCAAATTGCATTGCTTATTAGAATCCAAGTTTGCGATTCTGCTTGCAGACTCAAATTGGTCATTTAAGTGATCGACCAAATTGCATGTTTCAAATTTGGCAATGCCTGATTGTCAGTTGCAAATTTGCTTGCCAGCTGCCACATAACTTCACAACAAGTAAGCCCTTGGCAACACAAAATGATACTTCCATTCTTACCTATCCTATGACATCCAGGGGACAATACCAACAACATCCACCACTTGCTACATCTGCCCATGCCTCAACTATGGATCGGGGCTGCAAACAGGAAGCCATTTGATGGTGATAAGCCCTCTGCCTTCTCTTGGCATCATGCCCTCTTGTGCAGCTGCAGCGGAGTACAGGGCTGTCTCCAAGGCCCCATTGAGCATTCTATTTTGGTCTGACTCGCGCTTCAAGCTGCGCAGTGAGTTGAGCTCTATCTGCTAGCAAATGGGTAAAACCCTTCCTAGGCAGACAATTCTGAACAGCAAATTGCAGTTCCTGATTTCGGTGAATGATTGATTGATTTCAGAAAATTCTGTTTCTGTAAAATGCCAGGATTTTGCAAAGTTGCTTGGGGCAAATTTGGAAGTCTCAATGATTTATAAATATTGAGAAATTTTTGCCACATACAACGAACTGTGGTGTTGCCTTTCTGCCTTGGGACCAAGGGAGGGGATATGAAGCACCAAAGGGAAGTTACACAAATACTCTGGTAAGCATTATTCATCAGCATGCCCTTAAGTGCATGAAATGATTTTGCAGAAATTTTCATTTGTCTCAACTCATAATTATTTCCTCTTAATGGATGACGCAATAAGAACGATGCAAAGAGCAACAACAAGCTTTTTGCATCACCCTTACCAAAATTTCAGTCAGCTTTCTGCTCACTCAGTTGTAATATTGCATCCACAGGTCCAGATTTACATATTCCTGGACTGAACAAATCTATCACCATTTGCCAACAGCCTCAGCCAAATTGGAAACAGACTAAAGAAATTGCATAACGACAGCTTGCTGGTTTGAACTTAACACCAAAGCTTGCTGTTGGGTTGTGCCGGTCTGACTCGCAAAGGCTATATATACTGAGCTACAGCACTTGGTGGAACCCAGAGATGGCCATCACAATTTGTGCAAGCGGGATAACCCGGCTTTGTGTGCAGTGTTGTCTGCAAATCTAGCTGGTTGCTGCTGTACACTTGCCCCTTATTGCAAGCAAGCTATCAACAACAGCATCAGGCCTTTTTGTTTTGACATGTTGTCTGACACACAAGGAGTTGAGGTCTGGCGTTTGCCCCATCTGTTCAAGCATCAGCTATTGATTCAAATTTGCAACCTAGAAGCCATTTGATCGTGGTAAGCCCTCTTCCTCTGCTCCCTGCATGATGTCCTCTTGTGCAACAGCTGCAGAGTACAAACCCTGTATGACCCCCTTGAGCAATAGCAAAGGCTCCACTAAAAGATGTCCCCCTTGAGCAATAGCAAAGGCTCCACTAGAAGAGGAAGAGTTGCAATGTCAGCTCTTGTTTGGTGCAAGTTGGCAATGAGTGTCTGAAACCATTCTTGCCTGCAACCACTTGTGTAGGACCCCTTGTGTAGAAACCAAGGAGTGTGACCAGGCCATTACAGCTTGCAGCGCAGGTTTCCAATCAGTCTTTCTTCCTCCTGCAACATAAACTGGCTGAAGGTTGATGTGAATGTTGTTGCAAACATCCTGTACTTGGGTTGTGCTGGTGTTGTAGTCGCTGGGACCGCAATGCCGCATCATTGAGGGGATGCACTCCCAGCTCTTTTGCATGCTTCTGTAGTTGCAGCACAATGTTGCCTAAGCTGGTGATGGTTTGTGTTGGATCATCAACTTCATCCCAATCATGACTTCAGCGTCATTGGGAACACCTGCTGCTACTGACACAACATACCCCTTTTGACTTTGAAGCTGTGCTGGATTGCCAAAAGTCAGCAATATAGTATCTGGACATACTTTGTTGGCATCTGGAATGATTGATTGCAGCCAGAAGCTGTCATTTGATGGACACAGTTTGAGCTAAAGCATTGCAGCTGAGCTGACATGGCACTTGCACAGCTGACAGTTTGCACCAAGCGCTCGCATAGTACAGAGAAGCTGATCATGTGCAACCCTGGTAGTAGAGGCAGCTGAGTTGAGATTTTGCGGGTTGCATCCCAGCTGACAATCTGTGTTTTGAGCTGACCCAAAATATTCACACATTGCAGCCAAACCTTGATTGCAGCCAAGATGTTGGTCTGCCAAAGACAGCTGTCCGGGTTGTCATCTGAGCTCTAGAATGCAGCTGAGCTGCATGTTGCAAGTGAGATGATGAACATGAAAAATGACAAGTGAGATCTGCACTGACATATGCAACTGAGCCATCATCTGACACCAGAGCTGACATATCATATCCAAGCTGACAGTTTGCAGCCAAACTGACACATCACCGGTGAGGTGGTTGATCAAAGTGTACTAACTGAACCTTTCATTCACTTTGTCTTCTGATTGTTCGAATCCAATGATCTGCTGTGTCCATTGCGCATTTAGAGGCTAACACACCAAATACGCGTACAAGCCATCAATTTCGATATCTCTGCTGACTAATTCATCCAACATGCAATTGCATTGTAAGAGCTGAGCATGACAAACACCGACAAAATTGAACTTGGCTTTCACAACTTATTTTGTCTTTTTCGAAAGTTCTTTCTTCAAACTCTGCTAGATCCTATCCAAATTGATGAGTGTTACTGGCACTGAGGAGCGCAGATTGTGCTTCTTCAGCAAACTTTGTCTCCTGCACGGGCTGAAGATCGGAATGACTTGCTGTAAATTCCGATGTTTGTTGATGAGATGAGGAGCATCCAGATGAGCAATGTTCCAGAAACAGTTTAAAATCACAGAGTTTCCAGCAACAGTAAATAAAGTGATGAAAACAGTCCGAGCGGCTACAAATCTCATGCGAGTTGCCGCTTGGCGCTTGGGCTATGCAGGTTGTATGCTTCGAAGCAAGCATACAACACGCATTGTAGCCCTCCCTCTGTGAGACCAAGCATCACCACAAAAGCGTCAAGTTTGTTTGCAATTCAGTGTTATGCAATGGAAAAAAGCATTCCAGAACGAAGCTTGATGTCGTGAAGAGTTGTTTGCTGGTTCACATAGGTCGTTGCATTTTCGAGCTCTTGCCTCATTTCAATAGCCACTGGAGCGCAAACGGACAGTATCATGAAATGAATGTACTAACTTGTCCAAAATTACGTCAACGTACAAATTGGGCATGAGCAACCAAGATGAAATTTGCACACAAGCAAAATATGGACAAGCGCGCTTCATGTCAAAACATGTCAGGTAGGGGTGGCTTCCACATGAGAAAGGACAGGTGCTTGGTTGATTTGTGCCACGTTTGATCTTGGCGAGGTTGATGACGGTCCTACAGAGACATGGGTCACAATTGCCATTATGTAGAATGTCGCTTGGCTGCGGCATCCCGGACGTACTCAAAAAAGGCAATCTCATCAAACCTGGCTAGGCGTAGCTGCCGGGCTGAAACCATGAACAGATGGTGGGGCCCGTAAGGAGCTACCACCTTGCGCTGGAAGGCGTCTTGTATTTGCACATATAAATGTTCCTTAGCAGTTTGCTCGTCGTCAATGCCGCTGTTGTACATGACGTCGTCCAAAAGCCTATCGGCTTTGGTGCGCAAAAAGGCGACAGGTTTGCCCCATGCATGTGCTTCTTCCAAGATCTGCTTGCAACTCTCCACAAAACTGCCGTCGTATATCAGAAAAATGCAATCAAATGCGTACAGCTTTTTGTCAGTGAAATAGGTAGCTGCTGGGTGGGACTGCGTACCAGCGCCGGGTGCATCGTATAGCTTGACACGTGCAAGCCCAGGATAGTCGTAACAATGAACGTCATGTGTGACCTCGTTGATGCCGACTCCCGCAGCACCTGCGTCATTCGGCTTCACGCCACGAATTGCATTGATCAACGTGGACTTGCCGCCTTTTGTGGGGCCACAGAAAATGAAATTGTAATGGTTGACTGCATCCATTCTCATATGCTGTTGTGCTTCTTTGATCAAGCGGTCTCGATTGTGTCCAATATTCCGATGATTGCCCACACCATCACGATCAGGTGGCTTGTTGAATGCATCGCACATGTTTACCATTAGCTGGATGAATTCTTTGACAGATCCAGCAACACCCACAAAGGTAGACAGCGCATGACCCATGACGTCTGCCCCTCAGCTAGGTATGCCAACACCAAGGTGCGGATGGCCATGATCGATTTTGTAGAGAACTCATCTAAACATTGTGGCTGCATGGGCGACACATGTGTCTTGTATGAGAAGCCAAGCTGCAACGTGCTTGGCAAGGGCTTGGGTCCGTGATTGCAGTCATTGCTCTGCAACCACCTTGGCACGTCAACAGCATCATAATGGCAGCTAATCAGCATGTAAGGATGTTGCCAGTCACCAACATTAGTCAAAGCCAAGGTGACAACAGTGATTGACAGCGGCTCCTGCTAAGCTCACAATTCATAAGGCAAGCAAGTTGAAATCTGAGCTGACAGTGTGCACCTGAGCTAACATACAATGGACGAGCTGACATATCACAAGCAAGCTCAAAAATCGCAGCCAAAACACTAAATCAGGGTCAGGTCGAGAAAAGACAGTTGAGTTAACGAGCAAGCTGTCGAGCGGACAGAGAACAAACCAGAAGACTGAGATGACAAAGCACATGCGAGCTCACGCGGTGCTGCTGACAGCCGAGCTGACAAGTTGCAGCTGAGTTGACGGCTGAGTTGACAAGTGGAAGCTGAGTAAACAGCTGAGTTGACAAGTGGTCAGCTTAGCTAAGCTGACATATTGCAGCCGAGTTGACAACTGGCAGCTTAGCTAAGCTGACATATTGCAGCCGAGTGGACTTAGTCGAGCTGATAGTTGAGCTGAAAGACAATAGCCGAGATTGACTTAGTCGAGCTGATAGTTGAGCTGAAAGACAATTGAGCTGACATATCAAAGCTCAGCTGACAGATCGCGCCCTCACCAACAAATGAATTCTACGTTGATAGAATAGAGTCGAGCTGACAATCAAGCTGACAAGCGCAATAGAGTACAAACGAGGAGACCGATCACAGCTCAGCTCAGATGGCAAACTTCATCTTAGCTAACAAGGTGCAGCTGAGGTGACCAGTTGCAGCTGATATGATAACTGAGTCGACAAGTGGCAGCTGAGCTGACAAAGTGCAATTCAGCTGACTACATTGAGCTGAGCTGACATCGCAGCCGAGTTGACATAATGAAGCTGAGCTGACAAGTGAGTCTCTGAGCTGACAAGTTGCAGCTCAGCTGACAGCTGAGTTGACAAGTGACAGCTGAGCTGACACATTGCAATTGAGTTGAGCTGACATCAAGCAGCCAAGTTGACATGACAGAGCTGAGCTGAAAGACTGAGCTGACAGGATGCAGCCGAGCCCAAAGATCATGAGTGAGCAGAGACTGTGAGCATCAATTGATATTGCGGACATAGTGTCTCATTCAACAGCCACCCTGCTAAGCACATGCTAGTACATCAAGCACTCAGATGTGCTTGCATTGGTCTTATGCACATCTGAGCTGCAGTAGAGCTGGCATTCTGAATATTGAAATATTGAAATATTTAATTTTTTCTGGTTTTGCAAAATAAGCTGCCAAAGATTTTGGAAGGTGCTTGTGAATCTCGGCAGTTTCGGAATCCGGGAACTTTTTTAAATATTTAATAACACTAAAAGTCTCAGACGTTCACATGAAGGATCACGTCGTGTGACCGACGTGATGGATCAGCACCGAGATGTATGGAACATGGTCTGTACCAAAAGGTGGACACCAAGACAACGTTTGTGATAAGATTCGAATATGGTGTCCAACCATATAAGGAGGGAATGCATCCCAAAGGATCAGACAGCATGAGGATGAATGACGAGGAGATCAAGAAGTACACCGAAGCTATAAGCAAGAACAGTGACGATCTCTTTGTCTGCCCAAGATGCGAGGCCCACACAGACAAGCTGAAGGCAAATATCAAAACGCATCTGAAAAGAAAAAAGCCTTGCATGCGTAGCTCGAGCTCATCGGTTGTGCACCAGAATGTGCAAGTCACCGATGATCACAGCACGCACACTAGTAATCATGATCACAGCATACATAACACACATAACACAACCATCAACAATGCAAAAATCACAATACAGTTGCAGCCTATCAATAGTCCAAATCCTGAATGGGAGGACTTAGTGAACAAAAACGACATAAAAACGATTGAGAAACGCTTGGGATGCAGCCTGTCGGATGCAGCTGCCGCTTTGCTAGCTTGTCTGAAATTTCAACACCTGAATGCCGACTTGCCACAACGCCACAACGTTCGCATCAGAGATGGAGATCTGGAGATATATCGCTTCGCTGATGACATACGTCGGAAAAACGCAGCTTGGAGGCCAGTGCCAATGGATGTTGGACTGAAAGACTTGATCTGTAGACGGCGTCTAGACTTCGTGGACGTGCAGGCAAGCTTGGAACGTAAGCTTTCAAGCAAACGGTGGAGGCTTCTTGAGGCAGGGCTGGATGACTTGGAAAACTTATCCAACGACGGTAAGAGCGACAAAGAGGACTTGAACGCCACATTTGACAAGCTCATGCACGATTGTGAAGCAGCTATTGCTGGCTTTTGCAGCCATTTGGTGACTTAAAGACGTATTGCTTGTACACTGTTAGGATAAACAGTCAGACAATCTGCAAAGTGCAAAAGAATGTTGCAGTGCTGATCATACTTGTCTTCACCAACTGAAGCAAAAATCTGCACAAATTCAAGCCTGAAATACACCATGCCTTCATCCATGAGCATTGGGCCAATGCCGCATCATGTACCCAATGATTTACGGGAGACGCAAGGCTGATGCAAACAGCATATTGTCTACAAGAAGCACCACTCAGCCCTTCTACCCCTTCTCACAGCATGACTGGCGCATCAGCCCTATGATGATAGAAGTCAAAGTATCTCTGACTTTGTGTATGCATGGTACTGATAAAAAGTGATGGCATACATTCTGCAACTGATACAGAATACCAGTCATTGTATCCAAGTTGGCCCCCTGTTGAAATGCAAATGATGTTCAGTCTTGCTGTACAAGGCTAACGTGAAGGCTGATAGAGCCGCTTGTAGAGGGCTTGAACAAATCTATACATTGTTGCAGGCTAGGCTAGCTCATAGAGTAGCATAGAATGCATTGCGAACCAGCTGTGACCAAGAGACTACCTAGCAGTTGTATGAGTGACTACACAGTTTCATACTCGGCGTCATTGGCAGCAAACTCCATGAGCGTTTTGACCAAGTGACCTTTTGTAGCAGACTGTGGTGCATCTCGCTTCATATGGTGATTGATGAGCCCAGCCAACTCTGCTTTTGAAAGCTTGTCAAAGCGCCATTTCTTGGCTCTCCTAAGCACACCCAGGTCCATGAAGTCTGCAACCCCTAAGCTGCCTGTAGAGAGGGTTGACGCTGGATCAGACAGATTGCTGCTGCTAACCTCGGGACTTGCAGCCCTTCCACCAGCACCATTGGGCAACCCAGTCGAGAGGCTGCTTGCATTGCTCAAGGCAGGTGTAGATGCACGTTTTGTGTACTTCCTTTGAATAGAAACAAAGGTGGGAGGGTTAGCAATTACTTGTTGCTGTGTGTTCACAAGCGCTGTTGCAAGACATGTCTGCATGACCTCGTCACTAACATCAAATTTGGCCTGTGGAACCTGGAGCCTGACTGCGACGCATACCTCTTTTGCCAGGTGATCAATCACTGCTTGTTTGACAGCTACCTCATCAACGGACACACGAAAAGGCAGGATGTCCAGCGCCTGGCGCAAAACAGACATGTTATCCATGTAGGAAAAGTGGCGGTTGCTGGGCCTGTTGATCAGAGATGCTTGAAAAACATAGGCAGACAGAAAGCTCAGTGATGGCAATGCAGAGATGCAATTCATTTCGTCATCGATTTTGCAGCACTGCAATGGCTGCATACATGGCGAGATAATAGGAGTTCATGACTCACCCTCATCACACAGGGCCAAAGTACAACTTGAGAAAAAGGTCAAGTCTGAGGCATTTATGCAGTGTAAGAACAACCAGACTGTGATGTTTGTAGCTGGAGAGGGCAGACAAGCAAGAAACAGCAGCAGAATTTTCCATATTGAAATTCAATATTCGATATATTTTGTTTCCAAAAAAGATGTTGATCTGAAAACCTCAACATGCAACAACAGAATTGTCCCAAGTAAATCGTGGCAACTTGCTGAATATTTAATAATTGAATATCTGGCAACATTTGATTCACATACAATGCTGGCAGATACAGGATGATGCACTGCTCAAATCAACAGAAACCCTCAGGATATTGCGCAAGAGAAACGAAGCCAGACTGGCCCTTGATAAGGCACTACATTTTACATGTCATACAGTAATATCGAATGATGGAATATCTGGCGAAAGGTGTCTCACATGCAATGCAATGCCTAGGCAAATGCACAATAATTCGTTGGTAAGAAGGGTGACACCAATGGTGGATTATGGATATGTAACAAAGCGAATAAGCCCCGTGATAGCCTTTCAGTAGGCTTCACATTACTCACACCAAATGAATATCCCAAAACTTGCTGTTTTTTGGATGAGTAGGCGCACCGTTTCGTCGTCAAGGATAGCAAAGATCATTGGTAAAAGGTATGTAGAAGTACGGGTGCTTTGTGAGGATTTAGAAGCAGCAAACAGTTGTCATCAATATCTTGAAGCATGGGCAACACTCTATGCTTGGGTTTTGCTTGATCATTTGCCTTGCAGTCAAAGGTGGATCAGTGTGTGATGCATGATATCCACATGTCCATTTTGGCTCTGGTAGTTGACGGGATTTGACACTACAGGTCACAAGTGGGGCAGAGTACAAACGCAACGACAAAATACACGCTAGCTAAATGGGTTGCTGCTGACAGCCGAGCTGACAAGTTGCAGCTGAGTTGACAAGTGGCACCTGAGCCGCAATGTTGCCACATGGACCAAAAGTCACTGCAAATAATGTTGCAGATAGTCACGCCTCAGATGTGGCTACACACTTGTAGCCAGGGCAGCAATGATTGAAGAGCTGCACAAAGTCAAGCGTTAGGGTTGCATAGCTATCTCATCCACCAATTAACCAAAATGGGCACCATGTGCAGCAAGTTGCAGACACAACGTAATCAAACTTGCTTGCATCGATTTCTTGCACATCTGAGCGCTGTGCCTTGACTGGACTTGTCATGGCGTATCCGTTGGACCAGCAATTGTATAACACACAATGGGGCTGCCTGGACCATGACTCCATGCAGATAATCTTGCTGATAATCACTCCTCAGATGTAGCTACAAACATGAAGCCATGGCAGCAACAGCACACCCAAACCTCGCCTACACATTGGTGTGCTGGACCACCTGTAGGACATATGGCACCTTGCAAAACTCACTATTAGCAGCGCATCCTGCAATTGCTGATGGTGAGGCTGTGGCGAAATTTGTTGCGCAAACCTGCAGATGGCTGATGGCAATGACATTTTCATAAGACAGGGTCCTGAGCTAGTAGGTCTATCTTGAAGTGTGTCAAGCCATCTCCAGACAATCTTCATGAGCCAAAATGCTTGCAAGCACTCAGATGTGCCTGCGTCGCACATCTGAGCTGCAATAGAGCCGGGCTCACATGCTTTACTTCCAGGATCGTTGTAGTGAACATCAGTCACGTGCTTGTCAGTGTTGCAAAGCATCACATATGTTCTGCTGAGAGAACTTCCACCTTGGGGCAACAATCTTGCAACTATCAAATATTTAAATATTCAAAAAACTCTGGTTTTCGAAAATAAGCTGACAAAAATTTTCAAAGTTGCTTGTGAGTCGAGGCAGTTCCGGAATCCGGAATTTTTTGAATATTCAATAAAGCTAAAATGTTCAGACTTTCACATGAAAGATCGCATGGTGTGACCGACGTGACGGATCAGCACCAAGATCTAGGGAACATGGTCTGTACCAAAACGTTGACAAGATGACGACGTGTTTGTGATAAGAGTAGAATATGGTCTCCAACCCTTGCAATGTATCAGCTCATCTGCAATATGCAGTCAACTCGCTTGTTGGCAAGGCTCCGCTGGCTCAAATTGTCAGCCTGCTTCTGAGAACATATTCTCAACTTGTTTTTGTAATCTCCCGGCAGCTGACACAACTGGGCTGATTGTTGACATTAGCAGATGGGTAGCAGGGTAATTGGCAGGCAACACCCCATATTACAAGAAAAGCGACATGCGGAACTGCAAATGACATGCTTCAGTTGTCCACAAGTCATTCCTAGACACTGGATATGTCAGCTCGCCTCAGCCTGCTATAAGTCAGCTCCGCTCACATGCAGTTTGTCAGCTCAGCTGCAATTAGTTGGCTCACATGCAGTTTGCCAGCTCAGCTGCACATTCTCAGCTCAGCTGCAATTGTCAGCTCAGCTGCACACTGTCAGTTCAGATGAATTTGTCATATCAGCTCAACGTGTTGCTTGAGCTGTCGGCTTTCTCCTTAGTTTCACTTGATCTGCCTGGCTGCACTTTGTCAGCTCCACTGTATTTTATCAGCTTGACGATTATTCATGTGTTCGGTCGCAGTGTGTCAGCTTGGGCGCGATACGTCAGCTCAGGTGCAGTTTGTCAGCTCAGCTGCCACTTGTTCACTTGTTGAGTCAATCCAACTTGTCAGCTTGACTGTCAGCTCAGCTGCAGCTCAGCTAACTGCAACTCAGATGTAATCTGTCATCTCCTCTCCAATTCGTCATCTCAGCTGCAGGTCGTCTGCTCAGCTGCATCCTGCAGCTTCTGTGTAATTCGTCATATTAGCTACAATTATCTTTGCTCATCTGCGAAACGCAATGGTTTGTACATACACACTTTGTGCCCAGGACGGGTACAGCTTTCAGATGTGCATGACAACAAAGCAAGCACAATTGAACTTGATCACTTGATGGTGAAATATGCTGCAGACAGCTTACTTCATCTGACTAGAGACACAAAACCTGTGACTGATGTGCACAGCCCCAAAGATCATTTCTGCAGGCTGTGTCAAGCGATAGTCTGCAGAGATGAGCTCACAGCTGAGTTAAAGTAAACACTGATGTCTCCATTGAATGCTGTAATGCTGACTACGGCTAGACACGAACAATGACTAAGACACTGTCAGCCTGACATGTGCTCTCAGCTTCAATATGGTGTACAGCCCAGAAAACCATTTCTGCGGACTGTGTCAAGCGACAGTCTGCAGAGATGAGCGCACAGCTGAGCATCCTCAACGCTATCGTTCCCTAAACCCTAAGCCCAGAAGATCATTTCTGCGGACTGTGTCAAGCGATAATCTGCAGAGCTGAGCTCACAACTTAACCAAACTAAACATTAATGTCCCTAATGAATGCTGTATTGCTGACTATGGCTGGAAAAAAAAATGACTCACACACTGTCAGCTTCAACATGGTGTACAGCCCAGAAGATCATTTCTGTGGACTGTGTCAAGCCATAGTCTGCAGAGATGAGCTCACAGCTTCACCAAATTAGAGATTGATGTCTCCATTGAATGCTGTAGTGCTGAGTGCGGCTAGACAAGCACAATGACTAACACACTCTCAGCTTGACATGTGCTTTCAGCGTCAATGGTGCACAGTCCAGAAGATCATTTCTGCGGTCTGCGGACTGTGTCAAGCCATAGTCTGCAGAGATGAGCTCACAGCTGAGCATACTCAACCCTACTGTCCCCAATGAATGCTGTAGTGCTGACTACGGCTGACAGAAATAATGACTGAGACACGGTCAGTGTGACAAGCGCTCTCAGCTTCAACATGGTGCACAGCCCAGAAGATGATTTCTGCGGATTATGTGCTCTCAGCTTCAACATGGTGCACAGCCCACAAGATCATTTTTGCAGACTGTGTCAACCGACAATCTGCAGATATGAGCTCACAGGTGTACTCCACACTACTGTCCCTAATGAATGCTGTAAGGCTGACTACTAGGGCTCAACAGAAGCAATGACTCAGAGACTGTCAGTTTGACATGATGTGCAGCCCAGAGGCTCACTTGTGCGGAGTATGACAAGCAACAGTCTGCAGAAATGAGCCTACACTCTTGATTCTAGAACTGGATCTACAGCCCAGAAGATCATTTCTGCGGACTGTGTCAAGCAACAGTCCTGGGATGAGCTCACAGCTGCAGCGTACTCAATGCCAATGTCCCCAATGAATGCTGTAGTGCTGACTACCGCTAAGCAGAAACAATCTGACTGATAAACTGTCATGTTCACACGTGCTCACAGCTTGATGTCAATGTATAGTCCAGAAAGACTTACTTGTGTGGACTGTGACAAGCAACAGCCTGCAGAAATGAGCTGACAGCTGATTTGACAAGTACTGAGCCTTCATATTGCTCATCAGTCCGCCCATTCAGAATGAGCAGATTTGCTTCTTGGCAAAGCTCGAGGAGCTCTTAACCCCATGTCTGCCTGTTGAGCATGTCATAGCTCTGTGGCCGCTGGATGCAACGTGGCAGCTCATCTAGAGCTCCCAAATCACACCCAGCGTTACCACCTGCAACACCCACAAAGTCACCAAAATCTGCTAGTCTGACATCGTCTGTTTCTCCTGCAGTTCTGGCATTCGTATTCCCTCAAATCAGAATATGCGCGTCCTGAATTTGATACTTTGGGACATCCTCCTGCAAGCACTTATATGGGCCTGACTGCACAAACACTGACTGCTTGATAGGCATGTTAAAAGCATAAAAGAGACCTCAGGGCAAGCATGCACGGCATGCTTCAGCTTTGGCCAGAGATAACCAGCGTCCTCAGCTGATTTGACAAACTTAACTCAACCCTGCGAACGGTCAGACTTTCAGCTTGCCACTTTGCTAGCACATATTTCTACGTCCATTCATGCATGTTCCAACAAGCGTCATAAAAGTGATTAATGTAGACTGCATGGGACGGTCAATCACGGCATCCACTGTTCATTTAGATAGGTCTCAAAGGCTTGTTTGGCTCGCAGGCAAAGGTCACTCATTACATGGCTTGGATCCATTGGCACAAGTTCCCAGCCTTGTCCTCGGCATCCGTTGCACCTAAATGGCTCAACTATCAAGCATGCATCACCAGGCTGGCATGTCTCATCACCTGCTTTTTTGTGTCCCACTCATGTCTGTTTATGACCACCGCAGCTTGGAATCCAAAGTGTGCATATGCAATCAAAATAATGTTGTCCTTCACCACATCAGCAGCCTTAAAATAAGCTGAAGGACTCATACGCACCTTATAGACATGTAATATTTATTATCTTGTGAATGCAACCAGGCATGCTTGTCATGAACGCAATACCATGCAGCTTCACTGCAACTTGAATGCACGCTATTCGGGCCAGAAACTTCGAGCTGTCATTGCACATGTAGCGTTGGGTTGTGGTGTGTTTTAGCTAGCGATAGAGCCTGGAGTGCAGCAGATGCCTTTGTCACCAGTTCAGACTGTTCACTGAGGTCAACATGGATCCTCTTGTGCACTTTGCTCCAGCTCTACAGCGCTTATATGTGCATAACACCAATGCAAGCACAAGTGTGTATGCTCAGAACATGATCAGTTGATGGTGAAATTTGATGCGAATCCCAGCTCATCAAGCATTGGATCGTTTGGTTCGACACACAAGGCTTGTGACGGACGTGGACTGGAGCAAACAGATGTGCAGACATCCGTGCAAGCACAACTGGGTGACACTTGCTTCGCATGGTGGTTGTTGACCTAGACAGATGTTCATAGGCGGCCATCAGTTGATGAGTACTATGCTGCGCATCCCAGCTCGGCGTCGTTCTGATTTGGTCCCAAACCGATAGTTTGGCTTCGGTCTGATTTGGGGGGTGGGCTGAAGCACATTTGTTTCAAAAGCGTTTCAACTTCTCAAACGATTTTGGTCAACGCAAACGGTATTTGTGGTCAACGCTCAAATCGATGTCGGGAGGAGATGAAACGAGGTCTTGACGTCTTGTCGTGCATCTGATTTCACACACATGTTGACAAGTGCAACACACGTGCAACACATACAAATGTCACTTAGCCACAAGTCATGCTGAGACACGGCATATATCAGCTTGCCTCAGCTGTGACATTTTAGCTCAGCTCAGCTGCTATAAATCAGCTCTGCTCAGCTGCATTTTGTAATCTCAGCTGCAATAAGTTGGCTCATGTACAGTTTGTCAGCTCAGCTGCAAACTGTCAGCTCAGCTGCACCCTGAGAGTTCAGATAAATTTGTCATATCGGCTCAACATGTTGCATGAGCTGTCAGCTTTCTGCTCATGTGTGACTTGACTGCCCATCTGCACTTTGTAAGCGCTACTGTATTTTATCAGCTTGACAGTGCTTTGAAAGATCGATTGCAGGCTGTCAGCTTGCCTGTGATGTCAGCTCAGGCGCATTTGGTCAGCTCAGCTGCCATTTGTTCACTTTCTTGTCCGCTCGACTGTCAGCTCAGGTAACTGTAGCACAGATGTAAATTGTCATCTAATCTCCTTCTGTCGTCTCCTCTCCAAGTTGTCATCTGAGCTGCAGTTTGTCTGCTCAGCTGCAACCTGCAGCTCAGGCCTGACTCCCCATATCAGCTATAACTTTCTTTGTTCATCTGCCAGGACAAACATTGCAATGGTGTGTACATTTTGTGACCAAAGCTGATACAGCATTCAAATGAGCATAACAACACAGCAAGCACAAAAGCGGACTCCATCACTTGATGATGCAGTATGCTGCAGATAGCTTATCAATCAGTACTACAGTTTGCTAGAGACACAATCTTGTGAGTGATGGACTTGATACAAGTTCAGCGTTCACATGCGCAACATGCAAGCATAAATGGGTGCATGATGTATGCACTCTCGCTGCATGTGGGAGCTGTTGATCTAGTCAAAACATATCATGGACTGATGTTGCATGCATTTTTGTAAAAGCTTGTAGGCGAGCTTATGACGAGATTTTACTTCCCTAGATGTTAAATGATTTGATTTGTGGTCATCGGTTCGAATTCAGGAGCAAGTCTCACTTGCATAATTCTGCAACCCACATCGACAGACACATTAAAGACAAATGAAGCATGTATACAGACAGCCTCTTTGATTGAAGCCTGGCTCCCGTTTTTGCAATACCTCCTCAGCACAAGTCAAATCATGCTGAGTTTTCAAACGAGGAACTCCAAATTCAGTCACACCAATCCATGTCATATACCACAAACCGAAATTCAGTCAGCTCAGCTGCACCCTACTAGTTTCAATAAGATTGTCACATTAGCTCGACATGTTGCTTGAGCTTTGCCGGGATTTGCCCGGCTGCACCCTGTCAGTTGCAGTGTGTTTCATCAGCTCGACAGTGCTTGATGAGATAGCTTGCAGTGTGTCAGCTTGGCTGTGATGTCAGCTCAGGCGCAATTTGTCAGCTCAGCTGCCACTTGCTTACTGATTTGTCAGCTTAATTGTCACCTCAGCTGATTGTAGCTCAGGTGTAACCTGTCATCTAAGCTGCTCCTGTCATCTCCTCTCCAACTCGTCATCTCAGCTGCAACTGAACTTGTCTGCTCAGCTGCATCCTCTAGCTCAGGTGTGATTCCTCATATCAGCTACAACCTTCTTTGCCAGGAAAAGGGGCCATTTGCAGGCTTATCAATTGACTAGGCACTTTGCCAATGCTGGTGGGCAGCATCGTCACGGTGAATGCACCCTTGCAACAACCCTGCGGTGCCCAACACACTGCATGCCGGCCTTGGACATCTGCGGCCTATAGGGCTGCGCTCAGTGAACTCTGAAACTGGTATTTGTAGACACTCTGGGTGAAATAGCTTATCACATTTTGAGCATTTAAGCATAAATTTGTTTGGGTTGTATGGATGTCCACAGCCCACTTTCATTTGCTTTTCCCGCACGCAAACCTTGGTCACATCTGTTGGAATGACCTTTGCTGATACGCTCCCATCAGCACGTTTGTAAAAGTTGCAGCGGTATCTCGTATACCAGGTGTCGTCCTCCTCATGTGTACCCCGCAACACATCATTGTAGTCAGCAACATCATACTTGACATCACACTTGCCATTTAGACTTCTGTTTGGCACAATGTCGTAATGGTTGGATTGGAACAATTCTTTTTCACCATAGTAGTCTTGCATCGGAATTTCATTGCCTGGGCTGTAAAACCATTGCACTTTGACTACCTGATGCCCGTTTTGCAAACCGAACTGCTTCACACAACCAACACTTGTGGTCTGATGGTTGTTCTCACCTTTGCAACTTACGTAAACATGGTCTCCTATCCTGTAAGCTGTTTTTACATGTGTGATAGGATGCATGACTTCGATTGACTGCTGAGACCCTGGCACAAAGTCCATACTTGTTGCCGGAGGAGGCTTAGTGCTACGATTTTGCTGTGATAGAAAGCCGCCCACACGGCCGCCCATCTGTTCTAACAGCTTCAATGCCCTATGGACCTTGGTCTCTTGGCATCCATGCCTGCTGCCAGCAGGATTCAGACAATGTTTGCGCCCTCTGCTTGCACTCCTTGCCTGTGAAGTGCTTGTGCCTGATGTACTTTGTGAGGTAAGATCTTGCACAGCCCTAACTAGCTGTTTCAATTTCTTGACCTCCACCATCATGCACCTTGGCTTGCGGGCAACTTTGGAAACCTGGCTGCGTTGTGATTTGCCCATGACATGAGAAATTGCAGAACAGATTTGCTTTGTGGCCGCAATACACAGCTGATGTTGCTTCTGTCACACCAAAGTCATTTCAAAGCCACTGTTGTCTTGCAAGTTTCAGCATGTCAATTTTGCAGATAGACTGCATGACAGCACCTAAGATATTCTAAGTCTGCACTGAAGCTAAATTAGGCTAACCTTAGCTATGCAGCTGTTAATGGCAAAGTAGCTCCAGTGTTTCTCCAAAATAAGTTGCACGTCCTTGTTTGCGCTCCTGGTCAATTCTTCTTGAATCTGAGCGGACATCTTGCCATCCATAACCTGCACGGAAGCAAACCAAGCCAACACAAGAGTCTGACCTCTGCTGCCCAGCCCAGCCCTCAATCACTGCTGAATCTGATAATACAGATAGACCTTGTGACTGATGTGCACTGCAACCACAGCAGATGAGCCCAATTAAAGTCTAGCGCTCAGATGTGCAGAACATCATTGCAAGCACAAGTGGGTGATACTTGCTGTGTATGGTGGCCGCTGACTCAGACATTTTGCTCATGAAACATCATGAGCTGATGATGAAATCTGCTGCCCAGCCCAGCTCATCAATCATTGCTGGATCTGATAATACAGATAGGCCTTGTGACTGATGTGCACTGCAACCACAGCAGATGCGCCCAATTAAAGTATAGCGCTCAGATGTACAAAACATCAATGCAAGCACAAGTGGGTGACACTTGCTGCGTTTGGGGCTGATGATTGTGACAACATGGTCACATGCGTTGATCATGAATATGCTGCGCATAATCAATCAACGCTGCATGTTATGATACATACCTTGTGACTGTTGTGCATTGGAACAACAGCAGCACATGTGCCCACTTCCACTACAGTGCTTAGACGTGCATTACACCAGTGCAAGCACAACTGAGTATGCTGATCAGATATCATCACTTGATGGTGAGAATTGCAGATTCAAGCTCAGCAACCACTGCTTCATCTGACTCGACACACAAGCCTTATGACCGATGTGGCCTGAAAGTAAGTACAACGCTCAGATGTGCAGAACATCAATGCAAGCACAACTAGGTGACACTTGCTGCGTGTGGGGCTGATGACTGAGAGATTCTGCTCACAAAACATCATCAGCTGACGATGCAATACACTGCGCAACCCAGCTCCATGTGACTGATGTGCACTGGGACCTCAGCAGCATATGTGCCCAGTTACTCCAGCGCGCAGATCTGCATAAGACCAATGCAAGCACAATTGAGTATGCTCATCAAAGGTCATCAGTTGAAATATCATGCAAATGCCAGCGCACCAAACACAAAAAACGTCGGCAGTCTCTGCACTGTATGTCAGTTTTCCGTCATTGAGAATCCGTTTTCTTTGCCATGTTTCGGTTGTGATGTTTAGCAATTTTCCACCGAGGCTTTGTCAGTCAGCATGATTTGGAAAGGAGGATAACTTGCATATCATTTGTGCATGTATCAACTATATGCCTGATCAAGGGCTGGCAAGGGCTCGTATGTCATGCAACATATCCACTGTCCCCTGTTGGCATGAATGCTGTGTATATGCGACACATTATGCACATGCTGGCCTTGCATGTGAAGCACACTTCATAGACTTTCTCATCCGATTTGCTGGCATACTTGAGAGCCAGCCGTTAAGCGACTGTCTATCCAGGATCTGTTGGTCACCTTATTCTGAAAATTGACTACTTTGGATGTTCATTGGGTGCTTGTACTTTGTATATAGGCTGCAGTTCATATATTAGGATGCAGCTGAGCAAACAAACTGCAGCTGACATGGCGGGTCGGAGAGGAGATGACAGAAGGAGCAGAGGAACGAGCTAAAAGATAGAAAGATCTGAGCTACAGTCGAGCTGACTAATTGAATTGACCCAACAATGAAAGCAACAAGTTGTATCTGAGCTGACATATGACAGCTGAGCTGACATATCACATATTACTGCAACATATTGCAACCCAACTTACTGATCACTCTCTCAAGCTGATACATTCCGGTTAAGTTGATAGAAAGCAGCCATGCAGATGAACTATAAATGGGGAGACAGACGACAGCTCAAGCAACATGTCGAGCTGAGCTGAAAGGTTGCGATTGAGCTAAGGGGTTGCAGCTGAGCATTGCAGCTGAGCTTGGGAGTCACAGAGGAGCTGACAATCTGCCATATGCCGAGCTAGCACACTGCAGCCGAGCTGACCAAATGCAGCCGAGCTGACCAAATGCAGCCGAGCTGACCAAATGCAGCCGAGCTGACCAAATGCAGCCGAGCTGACATTGTGCGGTTGACAAATGACAGCGGAGCTGACATGACCGCTTCCTGTACCAGTTCAAGATTTGTACACTAAAGATGACAGTGGAACTTCTGGCAATGACATGTCACGTACACTGAAATTGAAGACACACGCACAGAGACCTGGTTGTTGAATTGTTTGGAATTCAAAACAGATTGTCAAAGTGATTTGGTACAAGTTGCAAGTTCAGTATTGTCACAAACTGCAATGCGGGGAAGTTGAGAGGGAGACATCTATATTGATGCAGTGCAGAGTAAGTGACTGCAAACGGGTCCCTATGGTGTGCTGACACAAATTGCCATGTTGTACAGTGCATCCATCACCAATACTTTTGCACTGCTGGCCAGAACTAGCCATCAGTAGTACTACAACCTCATTTGGCAGCAAACTACATCAGCATCCCATGCTCTGTCTGCCTCGCTTTCCCACAGTCACTACTGTTACGATTGTGAAGGATCTGGAGTCAGCTGGGATGTGCAGCATATTGCATCATCAACTGATGAGGTTTTATGAACATGTTTCTTCAGTCAGCAGTCACCATATGCAGCCAGATGTGCTCACAAGGATTTCAGCACATCCCAGTGTTGTGCCGTGCTGTGATTGCAAGTTCAAGGTAAATAGCACATGGAAGCTAAAACAGGGATGCAGTGACGCTTTGGGTTGCCCAGCCTAGGCTGTCATTGCTGAGGACTTGTTGAGAGACATGACTCGGCTTGATGGAAACAGTGCCTTGCAAACTTCCATTGCGAAATACCAAAAGCTTGGCCAATTTTGGAAAGTAAGTTGTGAACACCCATGACCCCGGTTCACAAAACAGCATTTTCATAACACAGCGTCCTGACCTAGTAGGTCTATGACTAGAAGTATGTCAAGCAATCTCGAGACAGCTTTCATGAGCCAAAATGCTTGCAAGCACTCAGATGTGCTTGCATTGGTTTTATGCACATCTGAGCTGCACTAGAGCTGGGCTCGTATACTGTGGTTCACTGCTTCCGATGGACACCATTGTTCTATACATGTGTGTGGACCCACCAGATGGGGAACACCAAATGTGATACAAATGTTTCAATATTTATAAATATTGAATCTTTCCAGAATTTCCAAAGTTTTTCAATCCCTAAGCAACTTTGAAAACCTCAGCAACATATTTTAAACAATCAGAATTTTCAAATATTAAACTTAAATAGTTGTGTATTCTCAGATCCAATGACCTGATCACACTATTAGCTTGGTGTGACTACAATGCCTTATCGGGTTTGAGCAGCGGCAAACATTGTTAAATCACCCATTCTAATCTTAGTCTAATCTTATTCAAAAGCACAGAGACACCCTGCGGAAGTCGCTCAATGGTAGAGTATTGTGTTGTTTTATTCAAAAGCACAGAGACACCCTGCGGAAGTTGCTCAATGGTAGAGTATTGTGTTCAAAGGTTGAGGGTTCAAACCCCGTTTTCCGCTCCTTTTCTCTCTCGTGTCTCAAGCCAACCATACAAGATTAAAGAGCACAAATTCTTTCTACATCTCTTCCTTAGGTGAGCGCTCAATCTCTCTTGGTTTAACTACAGTGCCTTATCGGGGTAAAGCAGCGACAAAGAAAGAACTGTGGTAAAGATCACGCCTTGGCTAGATACGCTTTGTGTAGATATGCATGACATGTCCAAACAGCATTATATGAATTGTCATGTCCTGACTGTTGTTATCAGTCATGACCTGCAAGTATTGTTCAACACAACCATAAGTCATAGCAGCTCACTGTTGTGCCGCTTGCCTTCACGGACACAAGGTGTGCATGCCAATGGCAAGGATGGAAAGACACAAAAGCTTAGGTTTGTTTGAACACATGTATTCTGGGCAAGCGCAACAGCAGGATTTATTGTCTTCTTTGAACCAGAGTGTGGCAACAGTAGCTGCAACTGATTGACATACTGTCTCATCCTTGTTAGGCATCTATCCGACTGGTGTCATCACCAGTTCCCTAATGGAATCACGCCTTACTTTATGGGGGCAAAGCTGCCTGTTGAGTGACCCTGGCGCACTATGGCCAAGGGCAACTCTGTCGGTAGACCTAGCTCAGCTGTGCCGTTGACTTAAAAGCTTAATGCATGCAGCCGAGCTGACAAGTTACAGCCAAGCTGACAAGACCGGCCTAGGTACTGCAGCTGGGCTTGAGGCTTTATGATAGCCACCTCCCACCCTTGCATTCTGCTGATGTGGCCTTACACCTTGCAAGACCATGTCATTGGTCCGTTTGATACACCTTGCAAAACCATGGTATTGCTCAGGCTGGGTCTGCATGTGGTTGCTTCAACAGGGCGTGTCATGCAATGCACAGTGGCAGCTTGCACTTCGCTGTTCAGGCTCGGCAGAGGCTACACACCCGCCCATGACTGTGCCCTGGGAGTAACACGCAACTCAAGTGCCATGTGATGCAAGTGAGATGACACCATTGGAAGAGAATGCCACTGCCATTGTCACCAGCTTTTGGTCCATCTCCTGAGCAACAGTTATGACCTGAACTCAAATAGCTTGTCGGCTGTTTCCTGCATGCTTCTGCTGGGGAAACCAGAAGATTAGGGAATCAGTCTAGACATACTGAAATTGGCAGCTGCCGTGACCTGGCACAGCTCTTGGACTACTGCCTGCTATCATCAAAGCAGCAACATCACTGCACTTGGCACCGGCCCCAACAGCGCAGCTTCCCAGACTGACTGTATGAAAAGGAAAACAGAGCTGAGCAACACTGTGTGACAGAACACAAGAGAGCAGACCAATTGCAGGTGAGCTGACAAAATGCAGCTGGACAGTAGATTTCAAGGCAGAGCTGAAAGGTTGCAGCTGGGCTGAATGTGTGCAGCTGAGTTGACAAATGCGCACTTGGTTGGGACTGTTGCAGCCAAACTGACAATCTGCAATTGAGCTTGAAAAATTGCGGCTGCCCTGACAACTTGCAGCCAAGCTGACAACTTGCAGCCAGGCTGACAGATTGCAGCGGAGCTTATCACACTGCAGCTGGGCTTTCAAGATAGAGCTTATTGCATGCAGACGAGCAAACAGGTGACGGCCAAGCTGAAAAAGCGGCACCCTTGCTGGAGCTGGCATTTTTGTTTCCCAGGGAGTTATGAGGGGAGAGGTGAGTGTGAAAAGATGTTTCAGCTGAAGTCTCTGACCAAAATGTGTTTATTAATGATCTTGTAACCTTAGTCCTCAGCTGCAGGTAGGTTTGGACAACTTTTTGAACAGTTCATGGGAGTATGGAATGTACCTGGCATGTCCCTTGAAGTCAGAGACTGGACGATTCAGGTGGGAATGCTTGTGAAGGGTGAGACAAAGCCTCCAACTTCATCCAATTGTTTGTTTGTCATATGTGTTTTTGTTTCAACAATTCTTGCACAACTGCTTGCAATTAATAGATCAAGTTTTGCATGCCAGCTGGGCTGCACCTAGCAGATCTTGCGTGTCAGCTCAATTGCTCCTAGCAGATCGTCCATGTTAAGTCGGCTGCACCTATCAAACACTGCATGTCAACATATGAGCTAAGCAAGCACAGAACTGCAAATAGATTGTGTTACCAGAACACAAGATAGCATGAAACATCGCAGGTGAGCTGGTGAGCTGCAAATGCACAAGCCGACAGATCGCCGGCTGAATTTCCAGCGGGCTTGCATGTGTGAGATGCAAGTTATCATCTGAGCTGACAAGCTGCTGCTGAGCTAATGCCATTGCAGCTGGACATACACGTGGGAGGCAGGCAGACTACGCATGAGCTTACAGTGTGCAGACGAGCTCACTGACGGCAACTACGCTGACAGATCTAGATCACGGTCTAGCTGGCATGTGACATTTACAGCTGAGCTGACAAGCTTCAGCCAAGCTGACTGCAATCTAAACAATAATCTAAACAATCTACAGGCACTGCTGACAAATATCGCTGGAGCTGAGAGTCAAATGACAGGTCATAGCCAAACACACGATGCAGCCAGGCCAGCAGGATGCAAGGAGCTGACAAGTGGCAGTCTAGCTGAGGTGATTGTTGAAGTAGCTGTTTATCCCCTTCCTGAAACAAATAGTATAATGCTCTTTGTGCCTCATCAAGCACAGCATGTCGCATTTGAGATGTGCTAGCATTGGTCTTTGGGACATCCCAACAAATGCAAAGCAGCAAAGCATAAGCCAGGATGCGCAGCATTTTGATGTGCAGCAACTGTCAGTGCATCAAGCACCCAAAGGCGTATGCATTGATGTTATGCACATTTGAATGCCACACTCAAAATGGACGACGCAACATATTGCATCATCAAATGAGGGCGTTTTATGCTGTTGTTCAAAGGCACATCTTTGTGCTGTTGTTCCAATGCACACCAGTCCAAGAATCTGTATGGACCATCAGATGAAGCAGTGATTGGTGAGCTGGAGTGCACAGCACATCAGATCATCAACTGATGATGTACCACAAAGTTCAGGGTGCAGTCCGCATCATCTAGGCAGCAAGTGTCAGCAGCACATGCATTGATGTTGTGTGCATCTGAGTGCTGCACTGGACAGGGAATCAGGCTGTGGGCCCAGTGCACGACAAGCGCAAGGGCCGTAACATCAATGATTGTCTTGGTCAGCAGTTATCATGCAGCAAGCATCTGCGCATCCAGCACTCAGCTAGGCATGCATTGATTTTATGCGCTTCTTCATTAAGAGCAGCATGTGTCATGATCAGCTGATGGTGGTGTACGAGCGATCTTGAATGCAGTGTGCCTAGGTGCCAGCAACTTGACCCTGACAAGTTGAATTGAGCTGACAGCAACTGGACAAGTGGCAGTGAGCTGATATATGCAGCTGAGCTAGGACATGACTATTGAGCTGACATATCACAGCCAAGCTGACAGAGCACAGTCTAGCTGACAGACTGCAGGTGAGTGTCCATTGTCCAAATGAGGAGATAGACTACAGCTCATTCAACACATTGCAGCTGACATTATCAGTGTCATCTGAGCTAACAGGGTGCAGCTCAGCTAACAAGTTGCCGCTGCCCTGACAGCTGGGTTGACAAATTGGAACTGATCAATCAGATAGCAGCTGAGCTGAGCTGACCACATCGCAGCTGAGCTGCCGTAGTGCAGCTGAGCTGATGGACTGAGCTAACAGACTGTTGCCAAGCTGGCATATCATGACTTGGTCTGTAACAGCAGATAGTTTGCCTGACAGAATATGCCAGAGCAACAAGACTGCAGCTGAGCTGACAACATACAGCTTAGCTGGCAGACTGCAGCTGGACTGACACAATTCAGACAGAGCTGCAAAGGAGGTGACACTGTGCAGCAGTGCTGGCTGACTGCAACTTCGCCAACTGACTCCAGACGGACTGCAAAACTGCAGCAGGGCTGAAAGGTGTGCACCTCAGCTATCTTTTTGAGTTGGCTGAAATGCCAAACTGAAGCTTGGCTGACCAGTTGCAGCCAAAGATGACAGGTTGGAGTGCAGCTTTGACAGTGCAGCTGGGCTGACAGGTCAAAGTTGGAGCCTGAACGTTTGCGGCTAGACTCACTAATTGCTTATAGAATCTTATATGTATGGTTGCGCCTAGACTCACTGATTGCTGCCTGGCTGTGTGCAGCGGAGCTGACATTCATGCCAACCCTGCAAGGCACACAATGTTGACAATCTTGTACTGCTTGAAGCCAGACATACTGCTTTGCGCATACAGCAACATCCCACCTCATGTTGCTCATTGTGAATTGGTGATAGCCTTACTGACTTCCCGGTACGCTATAGAACTCATGGACACAAGCCTGACCGAAATATATCGCCGAGACCCTCTAGCCAGCTAGTTAAGTACGACACTGTAGCGCTCTGAAATTCCAATAACATGAGCTTGCTAGCATTGCTAGGTGCGTACGACAGCAATCTTGGATCTTCGCCCATCCCTCTTTAGGCATTTGCTATGCGATTGGTTCTGTTCAATAGTCATCAAATTGCCGTGAGCAATGTTATGTAACTTGAGACGGGGACAACTGATATCGGTTTCTGCACACCTATGTGCTGTCAAATCTATGTTCAGCCAAAAGGTCTACGCATGAGTAAAGTGATGCAAAGCAATGAACGTGGAGCTGGGATGCGCAGCATTTTTACCGTGTAGCATGTATCAGTGCATCAAGCACTCAGCTGCGCATGCATTGATAAATATTATGCACATCTGAGTGCCGCACTGGAAATGGACTACGGAACATGATGCATCATCGATTGATGTTGTTTGATGCTCTATTCCCACATCAGTAACAAATTGTACCAGCACATGAAGCAGTGGTTGAGGAGCTGGAGTGCGCAGCATATTCTCATCCACACCCCCCCTTCACTACTGATAGCTGATAGCATTTGTTACAGCACTTGGTCAAAAACATGACCGTGCTCATGCAGGTATGTCTGCTAACATGTAGTTCAGCAAAGATCACATGACACCTTATGCTAATGGTATCAAGCCACATGGCATGCTGAGGTGTTTTCTTCCAATGTCTGTGGTCGTGACCATTGTGATGTCAGCAAGTTTTGAGATAGTAACTGGCAAAGCACACCTTTGGGTCAAATTGTTAACCTGGACTTAAAGGCGTCAACATGGCACCGTAAATATATCACAGTAATGGCTACATGCAAGGCGCTCAACAAAAAGCAATGCAGTAATTCATCGCATTTGCATCTGCCACATAGTTTCAGCCCATGGCAATATCATACTGTATTCGTGTTTCGGGAAAGGGATTCTGTCTTTTGCCCAGAGGAAGCAAGCTGGCCATCCATGCTTAACGACTCGGGCGATTGAGGTCGCTCAGTGTGTATGCTCATAGATATGCAGAGCAACGTGCAATCTGCTGTACTTGTTATACAAGCTGCCTGCCTACACTAGCATAGGTTGTAACTCCTTCTACAAGCTTCAGGTCAGATTGAGCTTTGCGTTGAATAGCAGAAGGCCTTCGTAGCAGGCAACATTTGTGCCCAAAGATACATGTTTGTAAGGCTACACAATTACGGATTTAATTTTTTCGTACCACATCATACAGCTGTGGCTAAAAGTCTGCACTCAGAAACCGAGCCTCCTCAGCAGCAGTGCTCATGTACAGCGAATATGCAACCTTGCCGGCCGTGCTGCTACACAGGCTTGCCCAAGCACCGAATGCACGCGATCAAAGTGTTCGTTGCACCAGATGACGCTTGTAGCGGTAACAGCAATGCGTTGGCTGGCGTGCTTCTTTAGCCTAGAAGAGCTGCTTCAGAGAGGGTGCCAACTTTGCTGATGTGCAGCTGTCAGGAACTATAGGCAAGCAGACCTTGAAAGGCCATGCTGGCAAAATATGCCAGCTTGCTCGCCTAGTATCCAAGTTTTTCTGTAAAGCAGTGTGGTGCTGGCAGCAGTGTTTTCACAGGATGACAGAGAAATGGCTGTTGAGCAAGCTCTACTGTGACTTTCAGCAAAGCTTGTTTAACAGGCACTGCTCTGTTTTCTGAGCAAACACACAACTGCAACAGCTGCAGTTTGGTCCATAGTCTGTCTTTCCGACAGTTACGACTCTGACGGCAGACAATGTCCAAAGTCCAAACCTCCAAAGCTCCTCCGCTCACTCCGCTCACTCTTCTCACTCCGCTCGCCTGCGCCTTCGGCTGCGCTGAACCCAACAGAGGAACATAGCCTCAGTTTGCAAATTCAAATTCAGTCACAGCAATCCCAGGGGTCGGACAATGACATTTGGGGATGCCACTTATTTGCCTGGGATGCAGAACTTGAGTGCAGACTGTACGCCGCAGCTGTATGAATGTGCGAGGACACCTGCTCGCAGGCATCAACGCTGCAATCTATTGCATCTATAGCGTCTGTTGCATCAACTGCTGGACATGTATAGCCCGATGAGTCAAGAACGTTCTCGGAAAACTCTGATCCACGGCTGGTAGACGAAGCTTCCATGCCATACCGGCTTACATTGGTTCGCCATGGGGAGTCTCTGTACAACCTTGAGAATGTTTTCACTGGATGGACAGATGTAGACCTCTCCATGACGGGCAAACAGGAAGCTATACAGGCGACCTTCTGAGGACGCTGAAGTTGTGAGCTTGTTTTGTGTAACAACTGAAACTATAACTAGCGAATGCCATATACTGCAGGCAGGGAAGCTGCTTAGGGCGCATGAGTTCCAATTTGATTTGGCCTATACATCTTTGCTGAAACGGACTATCAAGTCTCTCCAGTTCATTCTTGAAGAGCTCGATCAAGTTTGGATTCCTGTGGAGAAAAGCTGGAGATTGAATGAGAGGCACTATGGGGACCTGCAGGGTCGAAATAAAGCGGACACGGCCAAAAAGTATGGTGACAGACAGGTCCAAGTGTGGCGACGCAGCTACAACAGCACCCCAGCTCGTAGGGCTGCTGAGAATTTCCCCTTGACCTGTCTGCTTGCAATTTGGCAGATGTCTGTGAACTCAGTGACAGGCTCATGGTTGGCACCATGTAACTTTTTTCCTTGTTGTACAGCTCTTGAACTGGGGAAAGATGATCCACGCTACCCTGGTAACGATCGCCGCTACGCTCTGCTTGATCCCTCAGAACTACCCATGACTGAGTCATTGAAGACAACAGTAGAACGGGTAGTCCCTCTGTGGGAGGCTAGTATTGGACCTGCCATCAGCTCTGGCAAGCGCATTGTCGTTGTAGCTCATGGCAACAGTATCAGGGTAAACTGCCTTTTCCTCGCGATGTCAACTTTGATGCCTTACCAGGGATCAATCTAATGCCATGAAGTAGCTCATGTGTTGCATGCCCTTAGCTGCAGGGGCATCTTTTGGTTTGCAAGTGGAAAGTGGTGCTCATTACAAGACAAAGCTGTTGCTGCTGCTTGTATAATTCGCATGCATTTCTCGCTCTGTTGAGCCAGGTGCACAAATTTTGGCAATCAACATCAGTCATGTCTCTCCAGGCAATGGTCAAGTACCTAGATGGCGTTTCTGATGAAGACATCACAGGTATTGACATTCCGACTGGGGTTCCTTTGGTCTATGAGTTGGCAGATGACTTGAAGCCTATTAGACATTACTATCTTGTGTAACATTTGTTGATCACATTTGGTGGGATCTTGCCTATGCAAGCGATTTGCACTGACATTGTTGTACGAATGTTAATGTTTTGACGTCAGCTCACCCAGGCTAGGCACAGCATAGCATTTCGTTGAACATCAGCATCAGTATGTACGATAGTGACTTCACAAGTTACAGTACTTGCACATCTCGAACAAGGCAGCTTGGTCAGAACATATATCGCACAAGCTGTTGCAGCCTCATACAATGTAAAGAAGCTGGCCGTCATAGCTTGCAAGCAGCTGTTGAATCACACCAGAGTCCAAAGTAACTCTGCTGCTCTCCTGTAACATGTGTGTCCTCATGTACGTTTCTTAGACCCATTCTGCGATTTGCTGACTCCCTCTGATCGGCCTCCTGTACATGCCGCACTACGCGACATTACAACAATTTACATGGTGCCACATCAATGTAGCCTGTGGTCACAAATCAGTGATATACACACATACAAAGAAGACACCATACTATGTTGCCAATTTTTGATTGATTAGATTTCACGCCCTGATCTTCGATCATGTAGGGTAGGGCGATCCGACTTGGACGGTGCATTCCTTTGCGGCGCAATACAGACACAATGCTTGCCAACCCTGGTGCAACAAGCTCACAAAGTATGCTACTAAGATGACTATTGACAGCAAACTCCTCTAGTCGGTGTGGTGCTTTTGTCAAATGTTCAACTGAAATTGAAATCAAGGCAACAGTGCGTAGGCTGTTCATAGGAAAACATTAGCATAATGAAGTATATATACATCAACAGCCTCAGTGCTAGCACACTCATGTCTGCCATGATGTTTTGGCAAAACCCTTGTTGCCATTACTTTGCCATAGTGCTTTGGCTGAAGTGAGAATGACCAGACTTTCAGGCTTGTTATAAAGCCTGTCAAAAGGCCCAACAGCCATACGTGACATAGATCAGACAGCGAAGCAGTCCACAGTGAGACATTGACAGCACTGGGACAAGCGTTTATTATTGGAACACCAGTCTGACTAGAAATGATGTTTTGAAAATCCTCAAATCGTATCCCTCACACGTCACCAGCGTTTGTAATATCACGGCAGCAATACGCTCAACGTACACCACAAATACAAAACGTCAGCAAAACATTACCAGCTCTCACTTTTGACTCGCTTGTCACGAGCGGTAGCTGCTCATGCAGGGGAAACAGGACTACTATGGAAAATTGTGTTCAATGCAACAAGTAGATCTTGTAGTGCATCCAAACCGCACTGGACATGGAGATTCAGGGCTGGTGCCTCCAGAGCAATGATCATATGGTCATGACAAGCTCCAGAGTATTCCTTGAGTTGAACCTGATTGCCAGCAGCTTGCAGCCTCTCAGCATACAGCTTACCTTCATCCCGGACAATGTCACAACCTCCCAGTACAATGTATGCTGGTGGTAGATCTGTACACGAGGCACATGTTCATGCAGATTGAGACATAAGGATCATTCACTGGTTGTTCATTCTGAAATCACCCATAAAAAGCACTCTGCATATGCAACAGGATCTGCTTGCTAGCTGCCACAGCATCAAACAGAGACAACTTGCCTGACAAATCTGGGTGACGCAAAATGGCAGCTAAAGTGCTAGGCTGCCCTGGAGCTCCATGTGGAGGTTTGTCGGCTCCTGCAAGCGCCCAAAAGCCAGCACATATGTCATGTTGTGACGGTGTCTCTGTGAAATGCACTTGCATTGCCTTGCCTAGTACGCTGAACAGAGTGATGCGGTTTGCTGCTTACCTAGGATATCCCATCCAAGTTTGTAGCACGATGCTGAGAAGCCAACACCAAAGAGCCCTATATCGTAGTCAATAAGGGAGTGCTTCGTGGGCACATAGTAGTCTGTCAAAGGGTATAAGAGCACCTGTGCACACAAATGTACAGTGCCCCTTTCCTGCATTGAACACAATTAGATGATCAAGTGACGACTTTTGTACTGCACAATCCACCCAAGTGTACAATACAAGGGGACATTTGGGGCAACTGCAAATCATGGCTTGCAGAACCTTTTCTGCGGTGAAAAGGTACCTACTATGCATCAAGCAGAAGTTGAATGAAAGTCTGGCCCAGGCTCAGCGTCAAGGTCTGATGATGTCAATGACATATGCGCCAACAACCAGCAAAGTCAAGCTCCCCTCTACATATGACTGCAATGCTACACCCATACAGATGGCAGCAAACACTCACAAGCAGGCAATGAAATGCTCATGAGCTTGTGTGCAGGATGCAGGTACATCGTACTTTTGCCAGAAGGCAAACTGCAGCTGCAAGGTTGCCGCCGGCACTGTCGCCTGCAATAGCAACCTTTTCGGGGTTGCATCCTAGTCTTGCTGCGTGCTGCACAGCATAACATGCTGCAGTGAAGGAGTCCTCTAGCCCAGCAGGAAATTTGCAAGCAGGAGCAAGCCTGCAAATTGCATGCTTGGTCTCAGGTTGGCAAACACTTTCTGTTTGTTGGTAAATAACATAGCATGAGAAGAGACAACTGTGTAACAACAGTTGGCCTTTCACTTGATCGCTTGCAACGCTACACGTCACAAATCAAGCGTTCAAGATGCACGCAAACAGTCTGAGAGCACCTGTAGTCAACAGCCAGCACAACGCACGTGGCGCCGGTAGCCAGTCTGCGGCAAAAGCGGTCGTGCGAAGTAAATTGAGGGTTCAAAAACCAACATCCTCCGTGCAGGTAAACCAGGAGTGGTACGGGCTCGGCCTGCGGCACAGTCGGCACTGGGCACAATCACTCCAGATAGGTTGCGCAGACCAGTTGGCCTTACCATAGCTACTATGTCGCCTTCAGGGTAGTACAGACGCACAGGGATGTCACCACTTGGACCGTCGATGTGAAAATCCACCACTTTTGCAACTGATATCGGTCTGCAAAACGTGCAAGCTATGCAGTGCATTCAAGAGGCAGGCAAGATCTGAAGCTGAGTCAGTTGCCCTTACGGTGCGTTGAGGGGCTTCTGGCCCTGCTTATTCACATGCAAACGCCTCTCTAGAAATACTTTGATTTCGGGATCTAGAACTTGCTGAGCAGGACTACCTGCTGCCATTGCAAAGGCCCCGTAGTCAAGACTGCACAGCATGTCGCGCTGAGAAACAAAATCGTTTCCGTGTATTCGACGGCTCCCACGTGACACATCGCAATCGGTTTCGGAGCTGAGTTGGCTGCAGACCTGCTAGTTCGACATTGCATACCTGCTAGTTCGACACTGTCAGCTCGCTCCACAGATGGGACAAGCCATCTCATGCCTGAGTGCGGATGGTCGCACTCTCCTCACAGCCGCGAACGACGGAGACTTTCAAACTGTTCGACAGGTGAGAAGTCGTCCTGGGTTTTGGGAAAGGCACCGGCGACACGAGCTTAACACCGTGCTGCTCTCCTTTGTGAGCTGCAGATACTGGCCCAGCACGTAGAGTTAGCAGCATCTGCAGCTTTGCCCAAACAGCGCAATTGCCTGCACTACGCAGCCGGTAGGTTCTTTGACTAGCACCGTGACTTGCTGGGACGCAATACAGTCCACAGTATCGTTGGACGTTTCAATGCCGGCTCCTGCAGCCTCGTCTGCAAGAGTGCGAGGGATCATCTCGGACAGCCTTGCCTCATTACCTGTGGCTTGTTGCTGTCTTCCAAGTGCAACGCAATCTTTTGCAGAACCTTCCTGCCCTGCCAAAGAAGCTGCTTTGCCCTGCAGCACAAGGGCACATCAGGGTGTTGGAAACAGTTTTGACAATCCTAGGGTCAGATTCCCACCAGCAGCAGCCAGCAAAGAGCCGCTACCGTTTGCGCAAGAAAATTATAAACCAAAAGTCAAGTAAAGGACAGACGCCCCTGGTGGTTGCCTGTGAAACAGGGTGAGCTAAAGAGGCCTTTGAGAGCACATTTTCCTGCATCAATTTGATAGCAGCTGAACATAGGGTGCCAGCTGTACTTCCCATTCACGCAGAAACAAGTCAGCATTACTGCTGTCCTGTAGTGACTGTGTTTTGTGATATGTACATTCGAGGTATGCTACATGTGTCAACAATCCTGTGCAGATTCAATAGCTGGATGTTGATGCATGCACTTCACAGCCCTGTTCTGCTTTGCAGGCATGCTTTCTGTGCTCGTTACCTGATAGAGCAAGGTGCAGATATTTATGCTCGTGACAAGAGTTACAGGCTGGCTTTGCACCATGCTGCTGCAAATGGCAGAGAGCATGTCTTGAAAGTGTTGCTTGACGACAGCATGAGGGTTGCGACACATGATGGCCATGTTGCCCTGAGAAATGCTCGGAGACATGGCAACAGCTGCAACTGTAGGTGTGCTCGTGGCTTTGATCTGCATATTGCGTGATGCCATCACAGCACTTTTGAGAGGTGTTTACGTGAGCCGCATCAAGGAATGTCCAGTCTCCCGGTCCTTCTGCTACTGATCTGCTAATGGCTCTCTGTTCACCAAGCCTAGGCTTGACAAATTGCACGTATTGTGCTGAAACAGTTGTGTTAACACAGGCTGCCAAATTACAAGCACATGCCAATTTCAAGTTAACAGCGAACTTAAGGCCCAAGGATGCATTGATGAGCGTCAATGTAAAGCTGTCTTGATGCAGCCCTCTGAAGCAATCAGATGCAAACTTCATTTCAGCAAATTTTGACAATATGCATGAGTGCAACACAGCAGTATATGTTGAAATCTACGCTTTTGGAGTTTGATGCAGGTACATAAACAGTCGTGCAGAGAATGGACTGACAGCTTTACACCTAGCAGCCTTTTCTGGTAGGTTCAGCTGCGTGCAGCTGTTGCTGGCTGCTGGTGCAGACGTGATGGCGGAAACAGTAGACCAGGGTATCAGCAGCATTGTCAATATGCCAGCAGGTAGCACTGTGCTGCATGCAGCAGTAGCGAGTCACCAAGTGTCAATTGTACAAGCAGTTATCAAGGTGAGCCCTTGTGCCAGAGAGCAGGTGTGGTAGCACTGATGCTGCCATAGCCTAGAGGCTGCTGTTGCTGAATTGTTAAGCAGTTGTGAGCATTGTGATCAACCTGTGACGTGGTTATTGTGAATAAGTCACCAATGTGTCCTACAATATCCTAATCCATCATAGGCAGTCGACAACGTAAGTAATGTGTCTACAAGCCGCTGGACACTCAGCAACACACATAAGTTTACAGAAGAAGCAAGATACCATCATGCCTGCAATCTCCCTTTCAGGCTGTTTACATGATTTCTCAGACCTTGTATGGCTTATGCTGCAGCTATGGCAAGAATACATATTGGCAGACAATGCGTCTGAAGCACCTTCATGTGATTTGTCCTGAAGGAAAGAAGCTGATGTAAGTCAGCTCAGTACTTTTGCACCGTCACACAGGCAAATGCTGATGCTATGAGCGCGCATAACCATACAGAGGCTGGAGCACAAGGCAACGAGCCTGTTGACCTCAGGCTCTTGTGCAACATTCACAGACAGGCACCATCTGAAGTTGCTTGGGAGAGCGGCTTCAGGGCTGTGGTCAACCTGTTGCAGCCGGCAGTGCCAATGGCACGGGCATTGCGGATGTGTACAGATTCAAGTCAAGGTACAACTGCTGTGTTGCTCTGCAACTGCTTGAGACCAGGTTCTCATGCTTGTGTGTTTCTCAGTAGCTCCACTGCAAGGTGCAGTTGTGAACAGAGTATGCCCTCAACACTTTCATAAGTAGGTATCACCATCCAGAAATTTGCAAATGAGCTTTGCTCAGGGTTCAATTGTCCTGGCATTGAAGTGCCTTCCTGGCCCCAATGCATTGTTGACAAGCTCGCTTCTGTTTGCATTTGAAAATACTTGTGCCATCAAACATGTCAGCAGCGCTGTTTATCATGCCTGAACAAGATGTGTGGTCTGCTTGCTCTTCCAATAGTATGCTGGCCATGGTCAGCTGCAACTTGTCAGAGTATGTGGTGATGAAACACCTTTGCCGAAATCGGCGCACTGT
>BDIU01000381.1:0-182890 GCA_002118135.1 Trebouxia sp. TZW2008
AGGCAGGCTAGGTTGCAGGCAGGCTGGCAAAAAACAAGGACAAAGCACCGTCTGCGCGGCGACAGCAGCTGTGCTGGCGCAAGCATCGGCGCCTGTTGAGCAGCGCCGATGTGCGCAACCCGTAAGATGCGGCCGCTGTGAGACCTTTCGGCAAGAGGTGACTCTGATCAAAGTGATCACTGACAGCTGAACCCCTCTCCTGTGCGCTTTACACCGTGTCAACGGCGCCAATTGCGCCACATGGAAGCTGCGATGCAACGCGAGACAGCAAAGCAGGCAAAGATCGGGTGCAAGATGTCAAACAGCAGCAGCTGCAGGTCACAAAACGCTGCAAAAAAAAGTGTTTTGACCTGCAGCATAGTCTTGATCACTGCACATACCTATTTCACAAGCATACCTGCACCTCAAGCTGCCACCTGGCAGCACAAGCAGCAGGATGTCATAGCTGTCAGCACTGATCAGCTCTGCCTGCCACAACTGCTGACAGCAGGGCTGCGCTCATGCGCATAGCAAGCAGCAGGACCTGTCAAGGTTGTCTTAGCTGCTGTTGCAAATGGTCTGGAGTGCGGATGCTTGGCCAGGCGGCAACATACAACGCCCTGGCGTCAACAAGGGTGTGCAGTTTCAAGCAGCAGACTTTCGCACATGATGGCAGCACGCATGAGCAATGGTTCAATGTCTGGTTTTGTCTTTACAAGGGTGTGCAGAAAGTGAGCAGGAAAGTGAGCAGAATTGAGAGCAGAACAGCATGCTTTGTGAGCCCCAGCACCTGATCGGCTGTAGTTGCCTCTCTGTTCACTTGCATCAGACCTGATGTGGGCACTGACATGGCAGGCTGGACTTGCCTATGCAAAACATCGCTGCAACACAATCAACAAAGCGGGCAAGCCGTAGCGTGACAGCAGAGTGCTACCTGCGAAGAATGAAAGTGCTGCTGCAAATGCTTGCACGGCCAAACAAAGAGGTGTTGCAGTACAAACCGCAACAGGTCTGGCTGTCATGCTGCAGCTCGGAAGGCAACAAAGGCAGTAAAGGCAAGGTAAACACAAAGCTACATGTGTGTCTAGCATTCGGATCGTTTCACGGCTGCACATGTATTGAATAGCTCTCCCACCCAAAAAAAAAAAATCATTTTTTTCCTCTTTTTCGGGGGGAGAGGGGGGGGTGGAGGGCTATTCATTACATGTGCAGAGCGTGAAACAATCTGGACCCTGGACACACACGTAGCGAAAGAAGCACAAGAGCAATCCATCTGTAGACAAGCAGCAGCCAAACTAATCAACTTGGAAAAGGCAGACACGAAGAGTCTGCAAAAGAGGCTAGTGCGCTTAGCCAAACAGGCAGCATGCAAGTGTCACACTAAGTGCAAAAGCATTGTCTAGTTCAGTTTTTTTCCTTTTTACAGGGGAGATGTCCATTCCCAGTAGGCAAACAGCCAACCGGACGAACCTGGCATCTAGGTCTAGTTCATCTGAAGACAAAAAGCAGGCACCTGAGACAACTGTCGTTGCATGTGACCTTCGATAATACATGTGTGATGAATAGCTCTCCCACCCAAAGAAAAACCAAAGGTCTAGACAATTTGTGTACCATCAGACAAAGTAGTCTGCAACAAGGTTGTTAAGCTCAGCCAAACAGGCAGCAAGTGAGCGTTTCACTATGTGCAAGGCAAATAACAAGCTGCAAGGTCTAGATGTTTGCTCCTGAACAATGTGTCACACCGTCCAGCTTGACTGATTACAAAAATAAATGGCCAAAAGGCCTCAACTGTTTCTTCCTCTTGTTACATGTGTGCATTAGACCTAGCTCAAAAGGCCCCCTATCAAGTCTGAATCTTTTAGGCGGTCATGCTAGTCAGATCACCACGTGGCTTCAAGGATGCACTGCCAGCTTCCAGCGGCTTTGGGCAGAGTTCATTGAGTGCTTGGCATGCTGCCCAGCTATGCAGCTTATGCTTAGTTCAAATTGTACGCCCAAGCATGAGGCGCAATACAACTGAAGTGCTTTGCAAACCAGTACAAACAAGCAGCTCAAGCCAAAGAGCGCAGCAGCATTATTATTAAAGTCTTGTCAGTGTTGCTTGAAGTCTGACAATCTACATAACACTCAGTACGCGTCTCGAGCAGCCTGCTTCCCGGCACTGTTATACATCTCGGCAAGGTTGTGGCTTGACGCGTATGAGTATCCTGCAGCAAGACAGTCTGGTTTTGCAGCTTTCGATCACAAGTAACAAAGATATACATTGTCACAAATCAGGAAAGTCCGTCTGCAAATGCCCAGGTGCTGCTAGTCATGATGCGAGCTATAACGAGTGTAGGTAGGCTGCATGAAATTGTGTACGTCCTGCAATTATCGTGACATGCCTTGCGCATATGCCGGCATCCTGCATGAAAGTCATTTTGATGGTGTGCAAAAGTGTTGAACATCAATAGCTGCAAGCTGAAAAGGTTTCATGAGACTCGTGTGCACATTCCAGAAAATCAAAGTTCATGGCAATCATCACCTGTTGTGGTACTGGCTGATGATGGAGCCGGACTGGTTGAGGAGGAGCCAAATGGTGCAGGGTGATTGAGACTGGTTTGAGTGAGAGGTGCTCGAGGTAAGCCTGGCCCTCGCTGTGTTGTCAAACCGCTGGGTGCGGCGCCCCATGCGTTCTTGCCAGGCGCTGCGTCAGGATTTTGTCGGGCCTGCAGGCCAATGACAAATTGTTTCACATCAGCAGCGCAGTAGCTAGTTGATGAGCTCACCATGCAGATTTGTGCATGTCATGGTCATCAAGACTGAGACTCTGTATGTCAAATCACAATTGAAACGCTTGAAAGTTTTGACGTCGTAGCAAACAGCATGCAGCTGCCATTGTTGCTCTCATGTGCTGGCTGGCTATGAAACATGACAACAAGCTTCTGGCATGATGTTGACATGAGGCTGCATCATTGACGCCAGGCTTGACTGCTTCAACACTGTCATGTTGTCATCATGCAAGTGGAGGCGGTACCTTCAGCAGCTCCATCAGCTGATTGTGTGTCAAAGAGTTCAGAATGACAATGTTCTGTCCAGCCTCCTCAGATGCCCGCTCAGAAGGGGCGGTTTGAGCAAAACTGGAGAAGGCTTCATGCTCTCCACCCCGCTTGCCTCTTCCAAACATGCGCCTGAAGAGACCTTGCTTAGGCTGAGGCGCCACCTTCCTGTCCTGCATGGCATGGTACCTTTGCTCCATTCGGCGAACAAATTGTAGCTTTCTGTTTGTGGGTCGGAAAGGTATTCATGAAACCGTGTTGCTTTCGCAGTGCCTCGTTTTGGCCCTCTACCCATGTAACGTAGTGTTCAGTGGATCTGGAGCTTGGTTGACATTTTGTGTGATGAGAATTCGTAAGCTTGACAGCTTATTGTGTGCCTTTTGACTGCACGCTTGCGGCTTGCCTGTTTGGCAGAGCAGACTAGCCTTCGAAGCAGGCAGATTTCCCTGCCGTTTTTCATTGTTCGATTTGCCTGCTGCCTGTGCTCAGACAGAGCAAGCCTGCGGTGCTCTTTTGTTTGAAAAAGTCATCAGCTGCCCCAAAAGTAAAACAAAATCCATTGCTGTCATCATGGTAATCTGCTTAGGGTCCTGATGCTTGTGATCTGTTTAGAGATGACTTAGGGAAGGACTTGAGCCCTTTCAAAGCATGCACTCATGGCACGCGTATACACGTGTGTGCTAGCTGGCAGTCTTACCCAGTCGCGATCAAAGGGAAGGTCATAAGGCTCTCTGCTGCCAGCGCTGCTGAAGGAGGCCTCCTCATCCAGGCTACGCAGCATAGCGTCTGCCTCTAGCTCCCTCACACGCGCCTCACTGGCCTCCAACTCTTGCACACGCTCTAGTAGCCTGCACGCATGGCTTGCACGTCATAGCAGTCAGCGCAAGCAGGTGTTGACACCAGTCTTGAGTGCATCAGGGCAAGCTCTTTCAGGCTGAGAATTGGAGGCTGCATGTATGCAGTGTTCAGTGGGCATCATTGCATTATAGCTGCATTGAATATGATTTGAGAGGTTGACAATGTAAATGTAGTTGCAACACTCAGAGAACTTTTTGACGATTGAGAAATGGCTGCAGCCCATCTCAAAAAGAGAAGTGCATCAGCTTAGCAACCTTTGGTCACGGGAACACTGACACACAGGCTTGTCTGAGGGGCAGAGGTGGTGTGCAGGATTCACCTTCTATTGGCAATCATGCATGCACTGAAAGCATGAGAGACTGAAGGTGGACGTCACCCAAAGCTCATGCACAGCTCGCAGTCATTGTTCACAATAATGCCAAAACGGCCATGTGTGTCATTGCAGGTCAACTGCAGTTTTCAAGGTCATGATGCTCAGACAAAAACTGCTTGGGCATTCAGCATGCAGTTTATGGCAGAACAAGTCAATATGGCTAAGGCATCTAAACACAAGCAGGAATACAGCAGCTGGGAGGCATGACAGGCGGCTCACCTTCTGCGCTCCTGATCTCCATCCATGCTGTATTGGTGCTCCCAGTCAGCAGCTGCGCCATGACCAGCAGCCTCAAGCTCTTGTATGCGCGCTAGTAACTGCTGTCTTTCAATGTCAGGCAGCCGCTGTGAGCTAGAGTTGGATGGATCTGAAGGAGACATGAGCAGCGCCTGCTCTTCCTGTGAACAGTGCAAGCTCAACTTTGGTCATGCATCCAACGCCACAGACCTGACTCTTTTCAGCTGCATGTTTTGTATGGCAAGTGTCTTGCACAGTGCATGGGCAGCAACTGGTTGACATGATTGTTAGGAACACCTCCATCAAGCAAAGATACCCGCAAATAGCAGGCGTTGATGTGGTTTGGCTACCAAGGTAAGGCATTGTTCTAATCGCAAATGGGCTGCTTAGCAGTGACTGTCACATGCTCATGGCAAGAGGTGGTGTCACAACAATGTCAGCTAGGCATGGCAATCCTGCGCATGAGCATATAACAAAGAAGCCTAATTAAATGATAGTACATACATGACAGAGGCAAGAAGCAGGAACAGCACCTCAAGCTGGCGGATGCGCTCTTGCAGCTGTGCTTGCTGTAGCGCAGCCTCCAGCCTCTCCTCATCCGGAAGCTGACTGCTAGCTGCTGGTTCCTGCCATTCAGCTCGGGCATTGGCCTCCTCTAGCTGCTGTATGTGCTGCCGCAAGGCTGCCTTCTCCTCGTCATCTTCCACTTGCTGTGTTGGTCTGCTGCTTGCAATGCTGCCCTGCATTATGCAGGACACTGTTGCAGTTTGCTGTGGCCAGAAATGGGGCACGTCAGCACTGATGGTGCTGAAACGTGTAAATATGGATAAAATATGCTGTGTATTTCAGGAGCAGTGCTAAATGCATCTGAACTGAAAGAGCGCACGTACCTCTTGCTACCAAGGAGCACAGGGTGCAGGGTATTGGGTCACAGGGTACTGGGCTACAGACTAAAAAGATTGGAAGAAGGCTAATAAAGGCTTGCCTGCAAATCTATGACTCTGCTGCGCAACGCATCCATTTCTGCCAGCTCTGCAGCCGTATGACTGTCATTAGCAGATAGCTCCATGACGCGCGCTCTCAGCTGTCCCATTTCATGCAGATGAGCCGCTTGAGCCTGCTGCAACTGCTGCTCATGGCTTTGCTTTGCATCCTGAGCTTGTGCCTCTGCTGCTGCCTGCACGCACAACATCAACGTCTGCAAGATGGCATGGTGGGTCACACTGGCGCATCATGGCTGCTGTGAGGGAACTGTGCAAGGCTGGCACAGCTAGCAAAAGGTGTTCCTTGCAAGACGTGATGGGCTTGTCACAAACCTATCTCGCAATGCAGCAGTTGCGATATACAGCTGATATCCAGTAGAATCGACAAGCAAGGTGGGCAGTTTGGATATTCAGCAACCAATTTTGTGTGTGTTTTCGATACAGCGAGGCCCCTTGTTTTTGTACTGTTGCTGTTGACAGGAGGCTGAGACAGCGGCCATACTACATTGATGATGCACGGCAGGTTCACCTGCATAGTTTGCACCTCCACCACTCGCGCTCTCAGTACTTGCAGCTCAGCCAGCTGCGCCTCATCCATCTCGCCACCAGTCTGTCACACACAGATGCAGAAAATATGTCAGTAGAAGCTGCACTTGACTGTGTTTCGATGACAGTAACAACAGCTTCATGGCATGTGTGTCATACAGCTTGCAGCAAGACGTAGTCAGTGGCACAAGTGTCTTGTAAGAGGGAGGCCTAGTACAGCCACATTCTTGTTGCAGGGTCAAAGCAGTCTGCAGCCAATCGCTACATGCTGAATGGTTTGGTGCTTCTGAGCAGAGACATTGTGATGAGTGTGATGCAAAAACAATCTCCTCTAGGAAAGAATGTATCTATCTCATCAAGAGATCACTGTAGGGGACTTTGAAGACGTTTGCCAGTGATGATGGCATACCTGCAGCTGCATGACCCTGTTGCGCACTTCCTCCATCTCTTGCATCAGCTCAGCATTCAGTTCAGCCAGAGCAGCATCAGCAGGAGACTGGGCAGAGGGGCTCGCCCCGTCCCCAGCCCTAGTGCTGGCCTCCCCCTCCAGCTGCATCACCCGCTGCCGCAGCAGCTCCATCTCCTGCAGAGCCTGCTCATCCACCAGCTCCTTGCCGTGGTTCTGAGCCACCTGGCTCTGCAGTGACTCCAAGTCCTTCACCCTGTCGTGACAACATCATTTATCAGGATCAGAAGAACAAAACAAGAACAAGAACAAGAACAAGAACAAGAACAAGAACAAGAACAAGAACAAGAACAAGAACAACATGTTATACATCCTAGCACAGGTCCTGAGCACGTGTAGCCCAAATGCTGTCTCAACAGGCCTGCCTTTTCAGCATCACGCATGGATAAGCCTAAACTCCAAAACCTTCACCCTGTGAGCCACACATAGCCCTACTTGCAATATGCTTGTGAACACAAAACCAGTTGCTAAGACAGGACAGTGTCCCCATCAGCTCCTTGTCGTGGCCCTGGGTCTTCTGGCTCCGCAGCAATTTTGAGTCCCTCACCCTGCAACTCACACACAGACCTGCAGACAAGATGAAAATGCAGCATGACTTGCTCAGACAGGACAGCGTTGCCACCAGCTCTTTGCTGTGGTGTAGAGCCACCTGGCTAAGCAGCAACTCCAAGTCCTCCCCTCTGTAACTCATGGCAGTAATTTAATACAGCAACTGTGCAGTCATAGCAGGGAATCTGTCACGACATTACTGCAGTCATGTCCGCAATGTTGTCATGATCTCTATCTGAAAAGTCTGCTGCCAAACTCGCAGACCTGCTTGCATTGAGCCTTCAGCCTGGAGCGTGTACTGGATAGGACAGTATTGCAACCCTGTTGTGAGTGCCCAATCAGCCCAAAGTACTGGCTGCAGGGTTGGCAATTCAAAGGCAATCACAAAGCCAGTACATGCATGCATGAAGCAGCCGTGATTGTTTGCATGTGTGAAAAACCTGTGCTATGCCATGACAGCGCATGCTGGCAAAGCTGCGTAGTGCTGTAAGTACAAACACTTACTTCTTGCGGAGCTCCTCCAGCTCCAGGAATTCCTCAGGAGCCAGGTCATCAGCCAGGCCACCATCTTCTGCGCCTCCCCGCCCAAACTCAGCATACAGCTTGGCTTTCTCTCTAGCCACAGCAGCTGCTGTCATTTGCTGCAAAGCACATATGTTCAAAAATACAGGACAAATCACGTACTGACTGCTCTACCATATACCTATGTGCTGATGTAAAGCTGTATCACAAATATGAGGGCAAGTGTATGGTGTACACTAGACAAGCAACAGCATTCGTCAAAACAGAGATTGTGGCACCAACAACTTACGCTATGGTTTTGTGCACAGAGCAAAGGATGCTACAAGATTGCAGTACTGTCTGTCTGCAGAGGACGTACCTCTAGGTACTGCTGCATGACAGGGTCCAGCTTGAACAGATTGCCATGTACACTTGACATGCCGCCCTTATTCTTCTGAGCATCCACTGTGACTTGCATCATGCGCTGCGCAAAGCGGCAGGTGGACAGGGTCTCACTGAGCTGGCTGACCTGCACAAGAGACATAAGAGGATTTGCAAAGCAATGGCCTAGAACTGTTGAAATGTCTGGAAAATGCATACTGTGACTTTATGCACAAAAGACTGGGATGCACAAGCACATCTGACCGCGCACAGGCATCTGCCGATGTGCTTGGCTGCATACAAAGGTAGACAAGAATAGCAAGCATCAATGTTGTTTGCACTTCACAGCAGTATCAAGTAATCAGTGCGCTCACCTCAGACCAGATGCAAGCTACTAGCAAGGTTTGGCAATTGCCGCCAATAGAGTCCTTGAGAAAGTGAGTCAGCTTGGAGGAGCGGTATGGCACATGCTTGGCATTCTTCTTGGACAAGGCAATGATGACCTGCGTCGGCGTAAGTTGTAAGCAATTCCAGCAGCTCACTACAACTTGTTTACAGTTTGCCAAATACACACATCAGTAAGTCACCATACGCAATACTCATTATGCAATACATAATGCACAATACACAGTATACTAAAGTATGAATCCCTGAGATGCAGTGCAAGTTATGACATACGCAATGCTTGTGGCCAATACGTGATACCGAATACGCAAGTGTTGTACAGAATCGATCACTGAGATGAAGAGTATGGTGACTCACTGACATACATCATGCGATAGCGACAGAGGCCATGATGAGGCATGAAAGGGAAGGTTGCTGCAGACTCTGTCTTAATCTCTCAGGCTGAACATCATTATTGCTGTTGACGGCAGCACGAGCCTCAGCAGGCAAAGCAGTACCTGCTCAAGGAAAGTGAGGGACTTATTGATGTGCATGGCCTCCTTGGCAACGCTTCCCTCTGCACCTGTCTTTGTGTAGCGCTCACTGCCAGCCAGATCCACCAGATTGAGCTTGCCAGCATATGAAGACCCATCTGCAAAATTCATGCCTTTACTCAAGCTATGTACTGCATACAATTACAGCTTTGCATGCAGCTGCAATCCTAGCACACTGTGAAGCACAATAGCTCTGTGATACAAATGAAGAGTCGTCTCAGCAATGTGTCTATGCATGCATGTACAATCTCAAATCTCTTTTTGGAAGTGTTGCAGTATTTGTGTTTACTGATATACCTGAGTCAACGGTCTCAATCCATAGCGTGAACACTGTATGAGATCTTGAGGAGCGCACATTAAGCCCATGACCTGCAACATGCCTGTTGTGCTGGCCCTGCAAGGCAATGTACAAATGTCATTGCCTGCCTGTATCATGCGCAGATTCATCTCCTGCTGTGCGCGCTCCTACAGGTGCTGATGCTGCTGCTGCTGCTGCTGCTGCTGCTGGTTGATTGAAAGCGCATGGAACGTTATTTACCTGTCTGAGCACTTCCATGGCCTCCGCCGCTGTTGTACATTTTGGGCTGCTCACATTCTTCAAAGAAACAATGTTCCTGCAAGTATGTAAGTGAGTCTCATGCTGTTATGTTACAGGAGTCTGTGGCATTTGGCCATCAAGATGCAGACAAGCTGCGCCACGTGAGTCCTTGTTGCTGCATGGAGTACACTAATTTGCTGCGCACAACATTCCAAAAATGAATCAACAGGGCTCACTTTCTCTCGCTGATGCCAATGTCAGATGACTTTGTTTCTGGCAGGAGAAGATCTCTGAAAGTCTCATTGTATATTTCTACATATGTGACGCCCACTTTATAGTCTGGCAGGCGTCGCCTCTTCAGTTCACGGAACACCTATATCAGACAAAGGCAGTGAGGATGTCTGCAAAGCCTATGTACTGCATGTCTTATGTAGTCTTCAGCTCCAGTGCTTCACCTGATTGATTGCTCTTGGCATGATGCCTTGCATCTCAGCGTCATCCAGATCCACATTTTCAGGTCCTGCAGACAACATCAATTTTCAGCAATGCCTCCCAAAGACAATCGTGACAGGTGTCATGTAGCAAATGCATGTAGTTTCAGCTGTGCATGTCAGTAAGCATAGACACCTGTCATGGTGTAGGTTTTGCCAGATCCAGTCTGACCATATGCCATGATGGTGCCATTGTATCCGTCTAGAACTGATGTTACTATCTCTCTGCCGCAAATCTGCAATGCATGTCACAGAGTCGGCACCCCTGGAAACAAAGACTGCGAAGCCCCATAGGTGAGATTTGAGCAAGCACTCACCTCATGCGTGTAGCCTTGTGAAGTTGCATTCAGGACTTTGGTAAAGTTGAACTGCATTGCAAGACAGGGTGAGGCTGGCATCAAACTTGTTGAAGCTGCACGCTGGCCAACATGCTTCAGTGATCACAGTGTCAGTACAGCAGTGTGTGCCACAACAAATTTGTATGTTTGTTAGACGGTATAAGCTGGCAGCCAGGCGGGTGCAGCACACCTGGTACAGCCCCTCATCGTCGGTGCCCTTTTTGACGAGCAAAGTCGGGTTCTGCAGTCGAACAGCTTCTTCAGTTGTCGCACTTGCAGCAAATCAAGCTGCGAGACAGTACAAGCAGCATGCTCACCGCTGAATTGTCAATAGCCTGCACAGCGGTGTCCAAAGGGTCATCTTTCGGCTTCAACCTAACCACGACCTTGCAAGTGGAGCGACCCATCTGATCTATCAGCACGGCGACTAAGCGCTCCGTGCGGCGGTCACTTCAGCATGGCGCATTCCACAAACCGTATCAGTGCATCAGCAATGCCATCGTCAGGTTCAGCCAAGACGCGCTGTGGCCAGCGCGAGTGAGTTCGCGCCTAGCTCGATCGCAACTGGCTTGAACGGTGACTAAACTCATTGTGCAACCTCTGCAGAAGAAGCTGTGCCTAGACGGTCAAAATCGCAAAAAAAAAGCACGGAGCAGGCGATTTGTACTCGAAGCTCTCGCTGCTGAAACTGGTCGCAGCTTTGCCGTGAGCTCTGCAACTCGCTACGTGACAGTTGTCTTTGCAACTCAACGGCTTGTCTTGCAGTAAAGCGTAGTTGGCAGCCTGAGCACGCGCAATACGTCACTGCGTTGGTGCAAACCCTTAAGCCTTTTCAAAATACATGTCTGGCGTCAGGGGTACCAAGCGACGGCTCGTGTTGGAGACTGACAGTCCAGGTCCAGCTGACACTTTGACAACAGATGTCACCTTCCGGACTGCACAAGAGAGAACCTTGCCACCTTTGTCACCTTCAGATGATGATGACGAAGACTTCACGGAAGTCAGCAGTCCAGCAAGACCAAAGGCAGTGAGCAAGCTCAAGAGGCAAGTGGAGTGGCTGCAGGAAGGTAAAGTGTTCAGGCAGCAGCTCAGGAGGACGTGTACTACCACAACGAGTCAACTCAAGTCTACTGAATGCAGAAGCTACAAACTTTGCAAAAGCAAATGACCTGTCCAGCACAGTGCAAAATGCAACAGCTGGCCCTTCAGAGCGAGAGCTCCGTGCACAGCACAGGCAGAACAGATTTCAACAGCCACAACCAGAACAGGCAGATGCAGGCATGGCAAATGCTGTAGGAGCTGCTGACATCACTGACATAGACGCAGCTGCGTCATTGGTCGACCTCATGGCACATGAAACATTGCAAGGCAAGCGTCTGGCTTACAGCACTGGGATGCCAATTTGCATGCGCATGATATTACATCAACGACATGCTTGCTTGGAAGTCCCATGCTCCTGGCTAGATGTATGTGTGAGCAGGGAAGTGCCTACAAATGTTTTCCCCAAAGTCTAAGCCCATGTTATATCAAATGAAAAGAGAAACCTCTACTTGCTCTACATAGTCCTGTGTTTCAAGTGTCAAATCTCATGGCCCACAGCATTAGGCCTGCTCACTAATCCATCTGCATGATGCTGCAATTACATGTGTGAAGGACTGTTGCAATGTGCAGGGCATGAGAGCAGGGAACCAAGTCAGGACACAAGCAGCTCAACAGATCGAGCATTAGCAGCTGCTTGGAGCAGAGTGTATGGTGATCACAATGCTCCATTGAGTAGTGTCAGGCTTGCAGCTGATTGGCAAGCACAGGGCGGTCTGGCTCAACTTGCTGCAGCAGCTGCTGAAGCAGTCAGACCTGCAGGCAGCAATCAACCAGATGGACATGCAATGCAGTCACCGACTCATGAGTTGCCAGATGAAAAACCAATGCCACAGTATCCAATGCCAGATGCAGATGAAGCAATGCATGCTGAGCCTGATGCTCCAGCTGACACCGCTGATCAGCCTGATGCAAGCGTGGCAGATAGAGCGCAACAAGCTGTTATGGCAAGCCCTGAACAAGCAGTGCAGCCACAACAGATTGATGCGGTTCGCAGACCCGCAGCGCGGCAGTCACCAAAGCGAATCCTGGCAAGTCCTCAGCAGCGCCTGCCAACGCCTGCTGGACATGCTCTTGCACAGCAGCAAGCCAAGCCAAGTGCAGCTACACCTGCGTCAGCTCAGGAAGCTGTAAATGTGTCCAAGGTCGTCAGCCCTGTCAGCCCTCTGGCAGCATTGGTGCCATCACCTGGCAGCCAGCGCAAGCCTGCAGCGTCTAGGAATGCTGCACCTGACCTGGAAACAAGGGCAACACAGCTAGCAATGCAGGTACCTCTTGCTCATTAGAACATCCTTACTTTTCATTCCATCAAGATCAGCTTCACAAGGTCTTCAATCGTCAATGGAGGGATGACATGTCAGCTTGCGACACAGATTAGCGCACAGTCTGCTGCTTTATGAGCAAAGAAGCTTGTTCTCAGCTGTTTCTGGCAAAAAAAGGCCGCCTTTATGCGTTATGGCTTAAACCTTCTGATGTGGCTGTATAAGCAATTGTGTTCGGGTGTTGTGTTGCAGCGGTTGGTGGCAAGAGAAGCAGAGCAGCAAAGGGCAGATGCAGCCTTACTGCGCACCTGTGCTCCACAAGAGTTGATACAAATCCCTCTGTGGGCAGACAGCTTGGCTCCCCAGCAAGCAGGGCAGCTGCAGGGCACTCTCACCATCCCTGCTGGCTGCTATGTGCGCCTTGCAAGGCGGGTCTTTGCCCGCGCTGTGCAGGTCAGAAGCCTAGCTGTCATTGCTGCATCCCTGTATTTGATGCTGTATCCCTGTTGGTCATGCTGCATTCCTACTCTTGCTGCTGCTGACAATCTGCCTTGGCGTTAGGCACACTGACAGCACATGGCAGAACGCCAAGACTATGTACCATCTTGGCCCAGCAACAGCGTTTGTAGCCATTCCACAAAAGTATTTTATGCAATGAACAGCACTGGGTATGGCTGATGCCATCAAGGCGTTCTGAGTTATGCTAGATATCAGCTGAATGTATAGGCATGCCGTATCTCATAGATTTACAGTCTATACTGCCTGATGATGCACAACTGCATTTGAGACAAAGCACGCTATTGCTTCTTGTGCCAAGGTAGCTTCTGCCAGGCAACTGAGCAACACAGCAGTCTCATGCATGCTTGCAGATCCAGCCACATTGCGTGATGCTATCCATGCCTCACGGCGGGCCAGTGCTGCAAGACTTCATAGCAGGGCAGGAGGCAAGCATTCAGCAGTACGGCCTGCAGGCCAGCAATGCTGCTCAAGGACTGCAGGTGCAGCTGTGCCTGCAGCAGGGCGCTGCCCAAGTGCAGGCCCTCATCCAGCAGGAGGCGCACCTCTGCAAGCAGGAGCTGCTGGCTGCCAGGCTTGCACCACCTGCTGCCAATGCTACTGGTGAGCTTTCCACATCAAACTGTTGTGTGCGCAAGCTTTTCAGGATCGCTAACAAAGATCAAGCTGATGATGTTGACGAAACATGCTTGGGAGATGTTGTGTCATGCAGCGACTTCTCGATTGTTCTATGACTGTAATGCACAGCAAAAGTCATCAGTGCTTGCAATCTACCTGAGTTCTTCTTGTAAGAGCATCGACTGCAAGATTGTTGTCTTTACAAGAAATGTGCAATTGGGGATCAACAAACGCATTCTGATTGCAGCAATGCCTGTGAGTAAGGATTTTGAGATAAGGACTCGACTCCAAAGCAGTTCACTGTCAAAGAGCATTGACTGCATCCTGTAGGCAGACAATAGAGTTCTCATCAGGCCGTGCATGACTGCTTGCAGAGCTGGCAGGGCAGGGCAGGACCCTGGCAGGGCCAGCAGTGACACGGGTGCTGCAGTCCGCCGGGTGGGGCACCACCAGCCCTGCCAAGCGCACCCCCAAGGCAGCAGCATCCACACCTGCGCCTGGGCAGAGACTGGCAGAGTATGAGGCTCTGCTGCCAGCTGAGCATGATGACCTGGCTGGAGCTCCAGTTGTTAGCCCAGGGTGAGCCCATCTGCTGAGCAGAAGTTTGACCTGCAGATGCCCTCAAGCAGTCATATGGCAGCCCTGCTGTCAGAACTTACCTGAGCAATTTGTTGTTATACCCAACGAGGCCTGACAAGCACAGTCACGCATCAGCTTTAGCTTGATCATGTTTGACAAAAGGGGGCTGCTGCTTGACGAGTTTCATGTCGGTTCACACAAATGCAGATGTATTGGATCCCTGACAATCAACAGCATACTTGTGCTGTGTGCAGCAAATGCAGCTGCCTGTAAAGCCTCTAGTATGTTGCAGGCGCCGGCGCCTAGGGCGGTGGAGTCAGGCAGAGGTCGAAATGTTGCTTAGAAAGATGGAGGCTGGGCGTAAGTGGGCCCAAATGCGAGATGAGTGGCCTGGGTTGGGCTTTGCCAATAGGACTGCTGTAGACCTGAAGGACAAGTGGCGCAACCTGGAGGATGTTATCCTGAAAGGCAAAGTAATGCGTACAGTACAACTGTCGGAAGACCAGAAACAACGCATACATCGTTGTTACAGAAAGTACAGATTCATGACACCTGCTTCTTCCTCCCCTGACCAGTCACACAGCTCTCTGCAGCAGCAGCAAGATGCCCTACAGAAGTCGGCAGATGCAATGCAGCCAGCCAGTCCAGCGTGCCAGCAGCAGTCAAGTGACTCATACAGACCAACAGGTGAGCATGATACAGGTAGTTCTCCAGCAAAATGGCAAGATGGTGATGATGCCACTGCTCACACTCCCATGACCCGCAGCAGAGCTCGTGCTTACGCAGCGCAGCAAAAGCAGCAGGAGTCACCTTCTGGTGACAGTGATGAGCGAAGGCTGAAATAAGGTGTACAACCAGCAAGGAATGAGAGTCCAATTTGTCCAGCGCATGAGACCAGGTTCTGTGGTAAACAGGTTCTGTGGTTAACAACGTTGTCAGTTGACTGTGGATGCAATATATTCTATGAACTTGCTTGTATTGGCAGTATTTGTACAGATGTGACAAATTTCTGTTGTTTTATCCATCAGCCACAGTATCCCGCAGACTATACTCCTGACACAGTGTAATCACATGCAGTGAGTGAAAGGAATGTGTTTGGGCTCATGAGACTGCGCATTCTCAATAGTTTTGCTGAGTACTTTGCATGTAACACTCGTGCAACTGCGTCAGTGATATGATGAGATGATTCACGATGAGTCAACACCTTTTATCATATGTTGTGACATGTGCTGTCAATTGAACAATGCGAGGGCACAAAGGCACGCCACGGACAGTTGCAACCCGCAGCAATGTAATTGCATAGCACTGTGCAGAACGATCCTGCGGTGCTGCAGGTCAAGATGGTGTTTTTTAAGAGTGGCAACTTTGTCTGATTGGAAATGGCATAGTCTATCAAGTCCAACATGCACACATCTGCTGCTCCACAGTCATGCGTGGTCTTTGTGTATGCAGTTGGGCTGCGTGGTGTATGTGTGTTAAGGTCAGACTTATTGTGACACTGCCTCAGCCATCATCAAATGCAGTTTACCTGTTCCAGCACTTGCAAAGTCAGGGACAAAAAAGAAAAACAAGAGAAAGTCTAAGCTGTTAGGCATCATAACAGAACCCGCTGTGATTAGAAGCAGCCTGGGAAAGCCATGCAGATGTCCTCTGAACACTCTGAACCAAATGGATGCAATACATGCCTAACACACTCAGCAACAGCTAGTGCTGAGACTGGGTTGTCAACTCCCCAGCGGGCCTGGGCAGGACAACACCAGACTTTTCATATGCATGATGATGCCCAGCAGGGCTGCCTGGGCCTGTGTGAGCAAGATCTCTGTCTATGTTATGCATCACATCAGGGCTAACAGAAGGGCCAGTCAAGCCTGCTGCCACTGATGAAGCAGGAAAGGCAGCAGGAGGCGGTCCCTCATCCATATTCAGGCGATCATGCCGCACTTGTCCAAACACAGTGGATGGCGCTGAAGGTGCACTGCCTTCCACTGACAGTTCCTCAGCAGCAGGGAAGTCCTCAGCAGTGCTGTTTTGCACAGCGACATTGTGACTGACTTCAGGCCCTTCAGCTATGCCCTGTAGGCCTGCTGCATTCAGCCCTGACAATCTGCTGACGGAGGTCATGTTGGCAGGACCGGTGGCTTGAGCAAGATGTGGAGCCACTGGGATGCCTCCTGAGGTCCCTATAGTCTGTGGAGTTGACTCACGCAGAAAGCGCTGCGATGTGCTGCCTGCCTGAGGTATGCTCGCTGCACTATTAGACGGGCCGCTGCCAGAGTGAAAGGTTGTGGAGGGCCCACCAAGCCTCTGCAGCCCTGCTGACATGGGACTGTTGCCAACATAGTCTTCGCTGCGCATGCTGTCCCTGGCCAGTGATACAGAATCTGCATCCAACACCAAAATGTCGTTACCTGGCCAAGCTTTAAGGCAGTCATACACACTTTGCAGCCACTGTCCTGTTGCAGGAGTACTTGAACCCAGAGGAATGCAGGAATGCTTCCTGATAACTTGCACAAGGCAAGCGCTCAAAACTGGTTGGCTACCTTTCTCAGCGAAGTCCAGGCAACTATAGGGTCCAGAGTGTCAAGGTAATGCTACCTTTTGCATGAATAGCTCATCAGCTCTGGTGTGACATGAAGAGGAGATGCTACAAGCAAGGCCTCACCTTCACCAACACTGCTCAGTGCCTTCTGAAGCTCAGAAGCCACAGAGTTACCCCATTTGCCGCACTCGCTGCTGAGTCCATGCCTCACGTCGCTCAAATTCATGTAGGGCCTGTCCTCTTGGCCAGCTTGCTGCTGTGCAGCCAGCCCGCCAAGACTGCGAGAGGAGCTGCCTCGCATGTCTGGTTGACTCAAGTCGCTTCTGCTGACGCCCTCTAGCCCCTGCGGGGACCCCAAACCACCAGCACCGACAGCGCTCCTCTGACTAGTGAAGCTGGCATTCGCATCATGAACGCCACTAGGGTGGCTGAACATGGGGCCTGTGCCTATGCTAGAGGTAGCTGAAACCTTGTTGAGACTGGGCCTGGATGTTGAGGTGAAGCTTGACTGAGAGCGGCCATCTGTGTCGCCTTGGGCAAGCACACCGCTTGGGCGGTTGAAGACTGGGCTGCTTGAGGTGGAGGCAGGAGCAGTGGAGGTGCCGCTCTCCTTAGGCTTCTCCATCTTCTTTACGCGGCTGCGGATCCAGCGCCTTCTTCTCACGTAGTCCCTCACCTAAGCGGCAATGCTACTGCTGAGTGCACTGGAATTATTCCAACAATGGCAACTCATCACAAAATGACAAACAAACATGTTTTGATCACAGAATAGATGCTGGGTGTGTTTGTGCCAGCTTGCTTTGAGATTCACAAAGAGGTTCGTGTGTTAGCAGGTGGCCACATATATGCATGACATCCTGCAGCAAGACAAATTCGATTGAATTGAGTTCATGCAGCATGCCTTTTCCTGTGAAGGCAACATTGCATGTGATATGCTTTCTGCTAAGCTGAGCATCGTCGGCAGATATGAACTCCTGATGTTATACAGAACTAGCATGAGCGGACAGGAACTCACGACATGCAACAGCAGTGATTGCGTCCTCATGCAAGCCTAAGCAGACACCATACCTTTCTGAATTTGCCAGCATTGGGTGCAGGGGGCATGCGCAACCAGCCAAAGTCAGTGGCATAACTCCAGCCATCTACGTCAACAGCATCATCAGCAATGCCTTGTGTGTCCACAACCCAGCCTTCCTCCATCCATGACCAGCCCTACAAAACACATCACAACTGTTGCAGCGTACACCATGATAGCAAGGCTCTGCTTCCAACAATTGCTGATGACAATCTTTCTGCCACTGCACTTGGCATCTGTGTGTACAGCATCAGCATCAGCAATGCTGCAGGCCACCAACAGAAGCTGAAGCAACAGGTACATGACAAAATGTCTGCTGCAAGAATGAAGAGTTTGTCCTTGCATGCATCTGCTATCAAACATGATTCCCATTGAGACCAAGTGCTGTATGAACTCACTACACTTGTTCCAACAATTTGTCTGGTCATGTCTGTAATCAGTGATGTCAACTGTGCTGAGTCCAATTTGGCAAATGTCTTGAAGACTTGCTGTCATCACACGCTCAGCGCAGGGCAGCTTCTATTGCTTTGTGAGGCGTCCATGCCTTACCTGGAAATGCCAGCTGACACATGATGATGCCAGGGGAACGTGCGGTCACTGGGCAGGCAACTAAATGAATCTTGGCATGATAGTGTAGTTGAAGACTTGCCTTAGGGAGCTTGGGGGCGACAGCGGAGAAGGCCATGGAAGATGACTTGCCGGGGGTGCCATCACGGTGGCTCCAGTGGCCCACCTTGTCAGTTGGCAAGAAGTGGCCAGGCCAGTTGTGACCCCAACCCTTGAACGGTTGGTACCGCTCATTCTCAAATACCTCCTCCTCCATGGGGCCTGCAACTGAACACCAGGCCAATGTGTGCATGCTGGACCAGCGATGCAATATGGTGACAATGCAAATAACTTAGATATCAGACATAAGCAAGGACGTTTGTGAGTCCTGGCACCTTTCTGACACTAGCAAGGCAGCTGTATGATGCTGAGCTGCCTCAACACAAGCAAGGACAGATGTATGTGCTAAAGCAACACTTCTATCAGTCTTGCAATACTGTATGCAGTGTCCTACGCCTGCAGGTTGTGTGACCTGTGTTCAGACAGCTGTCCAGACGGGCAACAGCCTGCGTATGCCATTGCATTGCCGATATAAGATGTGTAGAATGCCTGGAATCAAGTGCACAGAATTGTCAGATGCTCCAAAAGGCAGGGTGAAACTGGATGCAAATATAGATTGCTAAAATTGAGCAGTGAGAGTGGGCTCACCAGTCTCTGCTTCTGCCAGCTCTGCTTCACTGTAGGTGGCATGTCTGTCCGCAGTGATGGTGACAGGCTGGTCAGGGCGGTCTGGCAGGCTGAGGGAGCTGACCTGGCGAGCAGAGGGCACAGTGTTCTGGGGAGCGCTGCGTGCGCTGGCCTGCATAACAAGCTTCACATGTTGAAACCCATCGCAGCTTGGCAATCATTGGCAGCGGGATTGCGGCCACTCAGAGAAATCGTTGCTGTGACATTGAGGTAATGACCAAGACAGACCTGGTGCAAACTGAATACTAAGCAAGACAAGGGATGTTGAACTATGCAAAAGATCTTGGCAAAACCAGCTTGCTACGCATGAGGATTGTGCAATTCTTTTGAAGCCTAAGACGCAAGCATTGCGAAGCTGACACAATGACACAGGAACATCAATACAATGCTCATCCCAGCCAGACATGAGCAAGGCAGCGGACCACATAGCTCTGCTGCAATGATGCATGCAGAAACTGCCACTGTGACACATCAAAAGGCGCCTGACCTGTACTGTGGTCTCACTGCGCCCTGCCACACCCTCAGGATTGCTGGCACTGTTGGTCAGGCCCCAGCTGGCCAGGTAGTCATCTGTCTTCTCTAAGATTGGAGTAACAACACTGGTGACACTGCCACTGGGCTCAGCATCAAGCTCTGCGCCGCTAGCAGAGGCTTCTCCTTGTGACATGCCCTCTGCAGACTTGGAGGGCTGCATGGTGTTGCCTCTTGAGAAGCCCCAGCTAGCAAGCACATGATCTGTCTTCTCAAGCAGGGGCGTCATGACGCTGGTCACTGTGCCTGACGGGGGTGACTGCTGAACCCTGCACAGCAAGTCAACGTTGCTGACTTGCTTGCGTCACAACGCGTTGATGTTGCCAGAGTGAGCATGTGTGCTGAATGAACAGCAATTTGAACACAAACAGTCAGCCTATGGTTGTCGTGCTATAGTCAGCATGAGCATGCTCAAGTAGGGTGCAAGATGTGGCACTCAGGAGCAACAGGAGCAAGGTAGGCAATTTATTAATGCACTCAAAGCCCTGTTTATGCTTGAAGCATATGTGAAAGACACATGCCCAATATGCTCAGTCTACAGGCCATGCCAGGCAAACTGCAGTTGCAAATTGACAGGCTAGTCCCCCCCTGTGCTGAGACTGCAGACAACTGTGAAGCTTTGTGACACGAGACTTGGGAAGCTAGGATGTGCACCCTGAGCTTACTTGACAGCCTTGGGTGAACCATGCACACCAAGTGCTGGGGCGTCTGTGACAGCAGGCCCGGCAGTGGCAGGAGTGGTGCTGCTGGATGTCTGGGGCACAGAAGGGGTGGGCGCAGGTGCCTTCACAACCTCTGAAGTCAGAGATTTGGAGCTTTGTGGTGCTGATGCTACTGGCTTGACTTTAGCGGCTGCAACTGCAGAGCTGCCGCTGCTTGCTGACGGCTGAACCTCAGTATCGCCATCAACGCTGTCTACTGATCCGTTGGAGTTGTTGCGTGAGTGTCTGCGTTCACGCCTGCGTTCTTTCCTTTCTTCTTTCTTTTCTTTCTTCTCCTCATGTCGCTCCTGATGCTGCTTCCAGCCATCTGCCATGATGCGCCGGAATTCCTGTAACAAGAGCTTGTCACCATGACTAGCTCTTGTAACATGTACGTGTGTGCCAGTGTATATAGCAAAGGCTCAAGTGTTGAAGCTGTTTTTGCGCAGGCTGCTTGCAGCCCAAGTGAGCTCATGACCTGCTCTTGTTACGCTAGCTGATGCAGGCTGCTCACATCTTGGGCATCTCTACATTCGCCAGCGCCATCGGTTCTGAGGCAAAACAAGAGACAGATGAAGGGAGAGACTTACTAGTGACTTGGGGTCACAGTTGGGGTAGGCAGGCTTGTGGAGGGGAGGGGGGGGGGGGGGNNTGGGGGGGGGGGGGGGGGGGGGGGTTGCAGGATACCAGTATAGTGTCAAGCAGAAACGCTGCAAGCAACTGTATAACCACGCAAGCAAACTGTGCTGTGATTGCACATGAGCATTGCAAGCAGATTTACAGCCATCAAAGCAAACTGTACTGTTATTGCATAGCCACTGATTTACATGCAAACAGCAGTGTCATTGGGATACCAGGCTGGAGTCAGTCAACAAAAGGTACCCAGAGATGATATGCAGAGCAGCGGACTGACCTTGAAACCATGTTTGATGTTCTCCTTAGTCTTCTGGTTCTGCTCCTTGATCTGCTGGTTCCAGACATCCCTGTGCCTCACCCTCTGGTTTCTGCTGCCAGAAGGGGAAGAGCCGCCTTCCTCTGTCATGCTGGAGGATGCATCATTGTACGCATCTTCGTATCCATCATACCTAGGCGTACAAGCAGTCTCAGTGTCAACTGCAAGTCTGGGAACATATCAACTCAAATCAGGATCAGTATAGTACTGTCATGCGGACTGTCGTATAGAGCGGAGATCCCTACAGACAATGTCTATAGTAGTCAACTACATGTGATAGTCAAGCTTCCTGTGCCCATGCTCTAAAATAGCGCAAGATTTGAATGATTGGCAATGGACTGGAAAATAACACAAGGTCCTTGTGGCAGACCTTTCTACATCTATCACTCATTTGTGAAAACAGAGCCAGCACAGCTTGCTTAGGTCAATCTCCACAAAAGATATGTGTGCACGACATCTGTGTCTGCGCACAGATGTGCTGATGCTGGTTGTCGAAATGCTTGCCTGGTGCCATCAGGACCGTCATCATCAGCTGCTGGACCTGCACTTCCAGAGGCTTTGGGCTGATCTGGCACATCCAGCATGTCTGAGGCAAAGTCCACCAGCTGCTTGAGGGCAGTATGTACTGCCACCAACAAGCAGAAGCTGAGCACCACCTCACACAGGCTGTCCGGCACATCCATCCAGCCAAAGAGAGAGTTGAACATCCACCCTGAGATGCCTGCATCAGCGTTGGACAATCTCCAGTGCTTGCAAGCATACTATCTGATAATCAAAAGGCAATGCAGCTGCAGCAAGGGTACATCACCAAATCGTGTCACGCACTGTTGGTAAACGGCTGCAAACGTAGCAATCACAGCTGTTGCTGCAGAAATAAAGCATTCAAAGCTACTTCTGACGGTTCACTCTCATTGTCGCGATAATGCAGTAGCCTGGGCACAGGCATACCTGTGCATGAAATCATCCAAGCATGGATGGCATGTAGGGTGCTGCGCAAAATGTAGATGGTGATGACCATCAAGGCCAGTGCCAGACCAGTAGCTGTCAGACTGACTCCATCGCGTGGCACAGCTGCGCCTGCACAGCCAGTTGACGTGCCTTTTATGATCTACAGCATTCCCTTGTTACAGTAACCAGATTGTGCACGAAGACATACTGCTTTACATTGATTTGTGCAGAAGTAGCACTGCAGTTGAATGGCAGTGGTTTGTCCCAAATTGAACTGTACATCATGCTTAATAAAAAGTGCCCTTTCATGGGGTCCTGACCCCCAAGTTTGCTGTATTCCAAACGCTGATATGTACATTGATGCATGTTACAAAAGCACGCTTACCGCCTGAGACCAGTTGCCTCTTCAAGAAGACTGCCAGTGGCTCAAAACTGCTGACAAACCGTCTGTCCAGAACACCTGTCCACCAGGGGGGACGTGGACCTCTTGGGCGCGGTGGTGCAGTCTGCTTGCTTGCATCTGCTGGCTCTGCTTGCTTCGCAGGTGCAGAAGGCTGCAGTGCAAAGTTGATTGTTGGAGGGATCAAATTGGACATGCTAGGGTATAGGCCAAGGGCGCCCTATGGCGTGTACAGACACAGCATACAAGGCTTTCCAGAGTAGCAATGATTGCAGGACGATCCATGCACAGCTGAACAGAAATCTTATCGCAGTCCCTTTCCCCATTGCAGGACAGCAAGAACTGTCATGCAAGGTTGCCATGGTGGTCAAGGCAAAGGGTGGTAAGCATACCTTGCCGGCTGGTTCCTTGCCATGTGGGCGAACTGTAATGAAGTCTCCCAATACCTCTTGAACTGTTTCGAAATTTTTGGTGATGCCATTGTTGGCGCCTGCAGCCCATGCAGGCTCACCACAATGTTCACAGAGATAGGATACATAACGCCTTGTAGCGTGGAGGCTCACCTCTTTCGATAGCCTTCTTGATGAAAGCATTGACACTTGTGACATACACCAAAGTGTATTCTACTTGCAAGCGACTCTTCTTGTCGCCATCAGCTGACAGCCTGTATGAGCGAACATTACTTCAGCAAGACAGCAATATTGCTGATGACGGGTTGCATAGCAACAAACTAGGGTTGATAGCCTTCCACGCAGCTTTGCACGTCTGATACAGCAGACTTACGTGTATTTGAAGCATGGCCTGAACTTCTCTCCATATGTTGCTGTGGTCATGACGCATGTGTTCATGATATACTTCTGCCCTTCTTTGGCCTCAAGGCACCTTTGAATCTCAAAGGTTTGAAACTGCATGAACACAGAAATATTGACAAAAGCTGCAAATTGACATACATCAGACCAAAATTGTTCAAGGCAAGAGCTCGCTTTGATACCTTCATGCCCATGCCAAAGCTGTTGCAGGTAGTCTTCCGCAACTTTCCTTCATACTCTGTTGGTTTGATTGTCTGATCAGGTGTTGCTGAATTTGCTGTTTTGGCAGCAGACTCGACCTCATCTGATGAGCCAAGCCAAGGAGTAGCGACAAAATCTTTATTTCCTCTGACCTCCTGTGACTTTGCCTGCAGTCAAGTGTCAAAGCTTTACCAGTGAGGCCAATCTAGCACGGCGAGATATGCTCCTGAATCAAATTGCCAAACATTTGAGGCGACAAACGTCAAAAACGTGAGAAGAAAAGCCTGCTACGTGCACAGGTCGCGGATCGCAAGCAAGCCATTATCCCTCAAGCGTACCAAGAACTCCGAAGACGAATCCCACTGCAGCTTGAATAGCTTGTCAACGTCACACTCGGCAGTGAGATCCATGAGCTTATGACCCGAGGCATCGGATGGATACTTAGGCCAGTGCTCCTCAAAACTATCCCCTGCCATGGTATAATAAGCCTCACCAGCAACCGATCCCGCGTCTATTCAAAACCTTTTATCATGCTACGAGCGATGCCCTCGACGCAACGAATGCAAGAGTCGTGATGCACGATCAACGCAGCAGGTGCGGCATCGCTTTGGCTTCGTTTGCGGATTGGCTCGCTAATATGAGTCAGCAAGCGGTCAAACTGTTTCCCGAGCATCTGCCCAGTACTTTGACACCTCCCATGCTAGTCAAAAGGCACCAGGCGCCATTACACTAGCTTCTTATTCTCAAGGCGCTTGTATTTCAAGGCGCTTGTGTGGACAATGAGTCAGTCTGACACTGTCACCGAAGCGCAGCGGCAGCTTGCGGTTCTGTGCTCGCATATTTACGCTACGATCGGAGCACTACAACGCGATGCACCTCCTCTGGCAGTCAAGGGTGAGCCACTTCTTGGTGACCCCTCATCACTGCAAACGCCGATTAGCGAGCAGACGCGGGTGATGGCACAGCAAGTCGTGCAAGCCTCAAAGCAGTTTGAAAAGCTGGTGTCAAGCTTGCCAGATGAACTTGAACCTGAGTCACAACAGCTTGCCACTCTACAAGACTTGCAGCAAAAGCACACAGAAGCAAGTCAAGCTCTGGAGCAGAGTCTGCAGCAAGCGCAGGACACTTTGATTGAAGTGCAAGATGCATTTGCAGACACTGCAGATAGACAATTGCAAGCTGGATGAAACACTTTGAATCCTGGAATTGCTGCTGAAAGTCTTTAGTCTCGCACCTACTCAATAAAAGGAGGTCAACATCGCATATCAAACAAAGTATTAGCAGTGTCAGTAAGTAGTACAGAGAAGGACTGGTCATCTCTGCCTATTGGATGCAGAGCTGGGCTGTGTTAGCAATTTCAGTGCATCTGTCAACTGCTTGATAGCTGTGTTGGTGTCTTCAAAACCCAGTGAACTTGCAGCATATTTAGCCAACTTCTGAGCTTCTATTACAGCTGCCATAGAAGGCTGAAAGCCTGCAGTGGCCTGAGGCATGATAAATGTACCTGCAACCAATGCACATGCATCTCAACCCTGCACTCCATCAACATTCACAACACAGAAAACGAACTGTAGCAACACAGGACTGAAAGCAACAGCGATATGTCTGAGGCTCAATATGTCAAGGCTTCATGAAAGCACACCTGTCTGTTGCATATTGCTGGGTGGTGCTACCGCTGCCTGTGGGGGAGGGGGAGGAGGAGGTTGCACAGGAGGCGGTGGTGGCGGCATTGCTCCTGCACAACAGCTCTGGCATGTCAAGCCAGCAGTCTGTGCACTAACAGCTGAGCATGTGCAAGGTCACTGTGAAGAGCAATGCCATTGCTTCAGCTAAATCAAGCACCTGAAGCAATGCGGCTGGTGGTCTGTCTGTTGGGCGCATTGCTGGCTGTTGCAGTGTCGATCAAACTCTCATCTGGCTCGTCAGCCGCAGTCAAGTGCACCATTTCTCCTCTCTGAGCTGCTGCAAGGTTGTCCTCCAACGCAGCTGTGTTGAGCAGCAGCGCTTGTGACATGTCAGACTGGCCTTGCATGCTTGGAGTGGCCTCACCTGCATTGCTGAAACGCTGCCTGGAGGGCCCAGCAGGAGGCAAGGCTGATGCACTGCTGCCTGTCTGTGCTGCGCTCTGAAAGTCATTACTTGCTGCTTGAGGCGGTGGCTGCTCAATGTTCTGCCTTAGGCTGTTTTGTTGCAGTATAGATAGTTGATCGTATGCTGCAATTAGTTGGACCCCACCATCAGTCATGACTGCATAGCTGGGTGGCCTGCAGCGACAGTGAAAGCTGTGGGCTCCAAAGCATTGGCAACAGCACATGCCATTGCGTTTCACGCTGCGACATCTGGCTTCACGGCATTCAAAGCGGCTAAGAACTCCACAGGCTGGATTGCATGCTGATCACAACAGTAAGAAAGCAAGGACGGCATGTACGTACAATTGCCATGCGCACAAAACCAAAGCTATGCAGTCTGTCATCTCTGCTTTCAAAATGATGACTCACCACGCTGCAGCATCAACACTAACGACATTGACAGGAGCCTCCTCGCCCCGCTGAGCCATGAACAGGGCAGTGTCCCCTGGCTGCAAGTCAGGCGCTAGAGCCTGCTCATTGGCAGTCACAATGCGGTCACTCAATGCTACCAGGTACTGTGAGTCACCTGCAGGCAGTGTAGTCCATTTTGAAGGCACAGATTTTTATGGCTGGTGACTAGTTGAAGGGCTTCATGCTACTGACTGTCTGTACACTCAAACAGCATGCTCAGGACCTTGGCACGGTGCAAAAGAAGCAGTAGATGCTTTGTATTGCCGTTGCATGAACATGCTACCCTGTAGAACAGCATTAACTCATGCAGGAGTAGCTGGCAGCAGCTGACTGACCTGATCCACTGGGTTTTGCAACTGTGCCCTTGACTGCCACGCCTTCGCTGTTGTACAGCACACGAGAGCCAGCCTTGAACCTGGGTTCTGCTTGTGAAACAGCTGGTCTGGGCAGCAAAGGCACACTTGGTAGACCATCACCATCCTCTGTCTGTATTGTATCACTTGGGAGGCCAGCACCTGCTGTATGAGTTAAACATAGAAGTGTGAGCTAACGCCCCATTTCTACTGGAGTTGTGATGCTGAAAGCTTACAAGGAAGTTTATGGGCCTGTAAACATCATATGCTTTAAGCCACAGCTCAGCACGTTTGTCCAGCAATCATGCATTGGACACAGGAAGATTGCATCAGCCTCAAAGTACAAGGTAGCTTTGACAATGCAACACACAGCATTTGAAGGACGCAGCATGTAACTACAGCTGAAAAATTGCAGCTGGGCAGACCTGCGTCACTGCTTTGTGCAGCCAGGTCATCTCCTGGGGCACCAGGTGTAGGCGTTCTGCCTTCTCTGAGTGCTCTGCGGATGTCAGCAGCCTTCCAAGCAGCATAGCGCTGCATGTCCTCCAAGTCTGACTCTAGAGCCTTGAACTGATTCAATATCTGCGAGGCACTTGCACACTGTGCGAGGCTTGTCTTGCAAAACATGCATGTTTCAGTTCATTGCGTCATCTGCAAAGCATGCATGCGGCAGGCTGAGTATAGCATGCGAGAGTTGGCAGCGATTGCTGCAAACTTGCAGCAGTAACAGCATGAAGGTGCCATTTGTCAAGCTTGCTCTGTGTACCTCAAAGAAGATGCTTGCAGCATAGAATGTCATGGCTGTGTTCTTGTCAGCACGTCCGGCCCTGTCAGCTCTGTCAGCGCGGGTGAACACAGTGATTGCAAAGTTCTCACAGTACCCAGAGTCACCATCACCAAGTGTGATGGTGGTCTTTTCCTTCTCCAGCTTTGAGAGCAGTGCCTTGAGCACCCCGTCTATCTGGGCACTTCTGGTCTCTAGAGCAAGGCCCTGCAGAACGCAGATCAACATGCAGCGAAGAGCGCTCACGGGGTGCTTTGCGTTGTCGAGCAGAGCAATCTGCAGGGCTCCGAAGTACCTGCTGGATTGCATAAAGTCTGCAATAATAGGCTACTTTTGGCTCGACCTTTCCTATTTCATCAGCACGCTGCGCACAGTGACACTTTCATCAGGTCAAAGCCCTTCCCAGCCGGGTAAACTTGCAGCAAGGCTTATCGTGCCTGCAAAAAGGGCAGGATCGCTTTCTTCTGTTCCTCATTGGTCGCCATGTCAGGTGCTGGGCGCCAAGTACTGCTTGAAAGCTTTATGCTTGCAGCTGGTTTTGACGATTGCTCCGCAAGTCAAGTCACAGGTGAAGCCAGGTGAAGGTGGTTTCGGAGCTGTTTGCAACTTGGCAAAGCACTGCCAGCTTGGCAAGCAAACGCTGTTGCACTGCAATACGAGGTGCATTCATCCGGATATAGTAGCCGGCAATATGAGCTCGCCGTCGCACGCGCATCGCAACATGCAGCTTTTCTGTTTGATGACGAGCTGACCTAGATCACCAGTTGCAGGCTGCTGTCCACCACTCCCTAAGTGCTCGGTAGGCAGACATGGACAAACCGATCAGACATAGGGAGCCCGCACGTGGCAAGCTTGCAGGTCAAACACTGCATACCACCCTCCCTGCCAATGTACACCCTGAACGGCTTTTGCAGCACTGTATAGCTTGCATAGCAAAATTTGAGCACAGACTTATCCTTTCTTCCTGTCTGCCGGATGACGTGCCATTTGTGCATGCTTTAGATCTTGGTGCAAGCCTTTGCATTCATTTTGCTGCAAAGCACATGACAAAGTTGGATTGAAATGCTTGGAGGCCGTTCATGGCTTCTGCACCTAGCTGGGTCATGAACCTCACTAGAACATGCGTAAACGATGTTTATGAAGAAAACAAATGCAGGCTTAATCAATGTTTCCTTTCATATCTTTTGTGATTGGCCAGGCATAAGAGCTGATGCAAAGGCAGCCAAAGTGGTCAAAGACACAGGCCAGAACCCTCCTGGCTACAACCCTCAAGGCCTTGGGGCTGCCTGGAGTCACAACTTTCTCAACCAGAAACCGTGGCACCCAGCAAACTTCAGAAACCAGGCTAAGGTGTATGAAGCTGAACAGAATGCTATCAGAGAGCAGAAAGCAAAGGCTCAAGCAAAGGTGGGCAGTCAAAAATACCAGCTTACCAAAACAAATGCAATCAATGTCTTGCTATTCTCAATAAGCAGGCTGCGTGGAGGTGATCTTTTTGCTTACTGTGATGTTCCATGCAGCAAGAGTTCGAGGCTGAGCAGGAGTACATCAAAACTCTGAGCTACTTGAGTGCCGAGGAGCAGAGGAAGTACAAAGAAAGGCAATCTGTCTCTTTCATGTACCAGAAACCTCCTGGCATGGACAGTGTAGTTGCCAAAGCAAAGGTAAGCACACTGTGCACAAGAAGGGCAGTTTTACTGCAGTATCACATGTGGCTGCTCCCAATTATGGGCTGTTATCAGCATGCCAAGTAACAGTGTTGAAAGGAGCTGCTCAGGTCTACATCTGCATGTCAGATCATTTTGCTGGCCTATGCACACCTTCACTAGTCTCTGAGGGCTGCATGATGTCTTCTCGTGAGGTCAGATTAAATTTGTAAATCAAGATTTCTCAGTTGAGCTTTACTGCCACGCCCTCAAGAACAACTGTTGCATTGCACACTTCTCAACATGCAATATCTATCTCAGCAGGCGCTTTGTCTGCATGCGTGTTCAAGTAGGATGATTGCTTGGCATTGATGAATGGTGCACAGCATCAAGCGAAGGCCCTCTCAAACTTCAAGAGCCAGTAACTTACGCGATCGCGCATTTTCCATCCAGTGTTGATGATTGCTGACAATCAATGACATTGATGACGTTGTGCAGACAGAAGCAGAGGCGCCGGGAGGCAGGGCCCAGCAGTGGCGAAGGGGAGCAGCCCAGGCACAAGCAACTAGGCTGATCACCTACAAGGTAGTCGGGATGTTGCGTGTGCGTTGTTGACACTTGATAGCTTTGTGCAGACAGAAGCAGAGGGAGCAGGGGAGGCAGGGCCCAGCAGTGGGGGAGGGCTTGAGGCTGAGCAGCCCCAAGGTCGGCGGCCTAGGCAGCAGGAGCGCACCAAAAGCCATGTAGCTGACATGCTGGGCGCCATGGCAGCACACCACCAGCAGGACAGGTCAAACTCTCACCTCTCCCCTTAGATCAGCCCAAGCAGGCGTGAGACCCTATATGTACTGTGACCACCTTGCAGAGTTTTGTGTTCTCAGTAAACAGTCGCCACCTCACAGTCCCGTTGCAATCAACTCTGCCAAAAGGGGGTCCTCATTTTCCCAAAATGACAGAGGCGGTTTGCTGACTTCCTTCAACGTGATGTGTGCACGCAGTGATGGCACCTGACTTTCAGCTTTGTCGCCCTGTGTCTTCAGCCAGCATGCACTATGCAAGCATGCTAGCTGCTGCTGATCAAGCTTGGCAGCACACCACCAGCAGGACAGGTCAAGCCTTCACAACGCCTGATGTAGCACCTTGTCATCTTGTTTCTCTGGAACTCATCATGCAAGCTGCAAGCATGCAGTCTGCTGCTGCTCAAGCATGGCAGGATGTTGACCATATTCTCTCCCTTTCTGTGCACAACATGTTGCATGCATACTGGCAAAGTCAGGAGCTGTAACAGAGGCTCTGAATGGTGTCCGCCCAAACACACATGGTTTAGCACTGTGCATACCCAGTATGACTGACAGTGTGAGCATGCGCAATGAGATTGTACTGCTGTATTCAGGTTTGAGGTGAAGCATGTGTCAGGCATGGGTGGCAGGAGCCCGCCTCGCGGTGGGGCTGCTGTTGGGGCTGCCAACCAGCAGTTCCTTGCAGAAAGTGAAGATGAAGATGACAATGACAGGCAACAAGGGGCTGATGATGAGCCTGAGGCCTCTCAGAAAGCCTCAAAGCGCCAGAAGGTGAGCATGAGCTCCATGAGACGATTTTCCAGTTTGTCACAGCTTGCTTGATTGTTGGTGCCAAGGCATTCAGCTTGTACTGCATACAGCAGAACTGATGGCCAGGGGCATATCTTTGAATGCTGCATGCTACTGGTCCCGCTCCTCAGCTCACTGTAAATGTTGCACATCAACAGCATGAACTATTTCTGATGCAGGTGCGTTTTGCATGCACAAAATGCATCTTGACAGCATACAGTTGCAACTGCATCTGCAGGCACTGCTTTGTGCACAGAGGCACATGATTGGCATGATCTAGCTACATCAACTGTTGCTTACAAGCATTTTGTGATTTTGCAGCTAGAGCAGGCAGAAGCATTTCTGCGGGCAGCTGGTCTAGATCCTGCCCAAGTGGCCAAGCTCACGCAAAACAAAGAGCATAAGCACAAGAAAAGCAAAAAGTCTCACAAACACAAAGACAAAAGCGAAAACCACAAGCGCAAACACAAAGAAGCTGGCTGACTTGTACCATCCTGCCTGAGATCAATACTGTCGAAGTATTCTGCGAATTGTGCAAATTCAGCGCCAGCTCAGTAGCATTGTGCAGCATCAACAGTGCTGCTACATGGACTGAGTTGGCAGAACCATTTTGTGTCTCCGGACTGCGCACTGATGTCAATGCTTATTGATCAGACCTCTTGCCGGGCTTGAGCACTTTGATTTAATTTGCTGTAAAATTGCAGCTCAGCATGTTGCGCCTGCAGCAACATGAGACACACTGAAACAAAGGTTCAATGACCTGAAAGGCACTTTATCTTGAAATTTCTTCTTGACAATTCCACCTTGATGCAAGGAGGTTGTACACAAGTGTCTCACCTGAAGCTTCTTGATTTGTCTTTGCTGATGTCCAAGCTCTTTGTCAAATCGGGACAGCATGTGGTCAACCACAGCAAGCCGCTGCACGACACTTTTCTTCTCGGCATTGTGCACCATAAAACCTGCAGCAGATATCTCGTGCATGAACTGCTTGGAAATGTGCCTCGTGGGCCAGAGAACAAAGCACTGCAAACCTGAGATGTTGCAAGTCCGTTGCACAAGCTGTGATAAACGATAAACACGAGCTGCCTACAGGCTATCAGCAAATATGCAGATGTATAGCATGAGCTTTTGACAAAAGCTGCCATGCACATGCTGCTGCTTCATCAAAACAGGTTGACCCTGCAAGCATACAAGTGAATTGTTCAACTGTGCCACATTGCAGCAAGATGTGCAAGACACCCAGTGAAGCACCCAGTCGCGCAGGCGAACAAATGCATCAACGATCTCCAAAGCTTGCTTGTCGGTGCAGTTTTTGGAGTCTGCTTCCAGATCACCAACTAAGTAAATTTACTTTTAACGCAGTCTTACCAACAACAGCTCTCCTTTGCTGTATGACCATTGCCATGTCTTCAAACTGCTCAGCCAGCTGTAGCAGCATCCTGTGCTCCTGAGCAAAGCTGTCTATGACTTTGCTTTGTTTTGTCACCACGGCAGCTGCTTGGCTGGCACGCAAATCAGCTTCTTTCCATTGCTGCATGACTCTGGCCGCTTGCCTACAAAGCACTTGGACTGCCCTGGCACCGTCACCACTGTATGGATGTGTGACAGACCCTGTTGCACCATGCAAGCTACATCAACAGCTCTTAAACAAACAGGCATTTAGCAAGAACCTAGATTTTCCTGGCACCGTTGTCACTGTATGGATGTGTAACAGACCCTGCCACACCATGCAAGCCATATCAGCATCTCTCAAGTCAACAGGCATTTGGCAAGAACCTAGACTGCCCTGGCACTATTGCCACTATAGACGTGTAAGAGACCCTGTTGCACCGTGCAAGCTACATGAGAAGCCCTGAAGTTTAGAAGGCGTTCCAGAAGCAAACGTCTGTTGCACGCTGCAACTTGGCTGAATTTTGTTTCAATAGGCTGGCGAAGTATTGATTCTGGCCAAGCATTGCTCTAGAGCAGCATCACCAAACATGACATCAAAGAACACATCGTCAATCAAGTGCCAAAGTCATCAAAGGTGAAATTGCTGATAATGATGCAGAGCTGCATCGCACCAGGGGTTGTTGTGAAGAGCTTGAGGCTGCCATCATCATCAGCAGCATATCTGAGGTGCAGCCAGCAGGTAGGAGAGCGGTGCAGGGGCTCCTCTCCAGTGTTCACCGCTCCTGCTACAGCCTGCTTCACCTCACTAGCACTGGCCTTGCTGCCGCCCACCTGCATTGGCATTGGCAGCATCACTCAGGTGCAGCCATTAGGTCAAAGAGTGGTGCAAAGGCTCCTCCCCAGCCGTCACAGCTGCTGCCACCGCCTCTTTCACCTCATTAGCACTAGCCTTGCTGCCCTCAACCTGCATTCACTGTTCCTGCTACAGCCTGTTTTACCTCAACAGCACTAACCTTGCTGCTGTCCACCTGCATTGCTATTGGCAGCATGACTGAGGTGCAGCCAGCAGGTAAAGGAACGGTGCAGGGGCTCCTTTCCAGCCGTCATAGCTTCTGCCAAAGCCTGCTTTACCTCACTGCCACCGACCTGCATCATCACCAACCTCACCATTTACTGACCAAATGTGAGTGGGTTGCTAGTGAGTAGGTTGCTAGTGTGGGTTCCAAACATACATAGCCTAGCAGGGTCACCTACCCTGGCAGACCAAACAATTTTGTCCCAATCACCTCCTGTCCAAATCCCCCCAAACTGCTGTGCTCTACTACAAGAACAAGAAGATTTCCAGACCACAAGCGCAGCACATTAGCATAACCCTGTTTAGACCTCACCAGCTCAGTTGCCACTGCTGACAATGCCATAGTCAGCGCATCCCTCTCAGCTTGCAGCGCTTGACACCGGCTCTTAGCAGCAGCCATTTGCTTCTGATGTTGCGCATTGCCCGCATGCATCTGCTGCTGCCACAAGGATGCATCTTTCTCAGCCGCACAGCGTGCTGAATCCACTGCATTCATCTGCCACAAACACTTCACGTGTCAGCAATTGGTCTGACAACACTGATGACACTCTTGCAGCAAGGTGGCATGTTGAAACAGCAATAAGAAGCATGATTACCAACTTGCAGAGCTGACCAATGGGCCTGCTGATCTTAGGACCAATAATTTTTCCAACCACAATAACATGTATGTACCACAAGAGAATTCACTTCAGCAATGTGGACTGTGACACTGAAGTGCGCATGCACTGAGGTGTCATGCTTGAGCAGCAACAAGAAGGACAGAACTGATCTGCACCATAGACAAATGATGCTCCATGTATGGCAGTTTCAGGAAAAGTACCTGTCTTTGCGAGCTGACATTGACATCCTGTAGACTCCTCATCAGCTGACTGATTTGCTCAGCCTGCTTTGTGATGAAGTCTCTTTGTGCATTGCATGTTGTGCGCAGTGTTTCCAGCAACTCATCTCTTTCCTGCATGAAGGATCAACAGACAACTTGAAATGACCTCACTGAGATGACCATCAGTGATGATTGCTCAGAGTTCAATGTATAGTCACAAGCTTGCATAAAGCAGGTTGAACAGGTGTTGGAGCATACACGGCAACTCCTACGACTGCTTGCAATCCAGTTTATAATGTTTAGTTTGGCAGAAATTACTGGCAGCAATACCTGAAGCTCCTGTTCAGCTCGATGGCTCACAGCAAGAAGCTCATTTTTCAAAGCTTGGCAGCGACTCCTCCAAGTGCTATCGCCAGCAATACTGCCTGTTGAGTCATTAGCTGGCAATGACCTGCCGGGACACACAGAGCACAGAGTCACAGCAGTGCTAAGGTATGCTCAGCAGGCAACATGAGTGATAAGGGCCATATTGATGCTTTTTCATGGCAGCTGCGCACAGCAAGGGTTTGATGCTGTTGGACCTTGGATCGTGAGCGGGCCGAAAGGAGCTGATTACAGGCAGTTGCTCCCTAGGTGATTCCAAAGCAGGCAAAACAAGACTTGAGGTTGATGACTTAGCATCGACGTAGCTCGACGCTTGCTTCGGCCCGAAGGCTTGCGTTGATTGTCTCAGCCTATGAGCTTTTGCAGGTGCAGATCTAGCCTGCAAGTTGTCCCGTCTTCAGTCGATATAGATGGACTGTGCCAGGCAGGCCGACTCGATGCGCACGCGCCCTTCGTACCTGCCGGCTGGATGCCGTGAGCTCATAGTGCTGCCAATCTTGGACGGCCATCACCGCGTGCGAACTCCCTCAGACGCGATCCGCTTCGTTGAGCTGTCGTATGACCTATCAGCATGCACTCGAGTGACCCTGGAGCAAACGGACGCTTAAAGCGTCACGCTTTTAGCTGTCCACCGCCAACCTTTTTTCTGCTTAAAGATTTGGCCTTTTGTCCTGCTTTTCAAGTATACGCTGGCTCGATTGTCCTCAACACACAGACAGTCCAGATGAAACGCAATCATGCATCCTGCATAATGGGAGCATGCTGGTCTCAAGCATGATCGTTGCTTGATTACTTTGTCACAACAGTGTCAAGCAAAAATCTCTGCATACTTTGCATGGAAGCACTCGTCACAGCATCTTTTTGCATCGTCTTGTATCGACGCCACAGCACCGATTCGGCTGTCTGAGCTTATGATTCCAGCACTTGCAATGGAGCTCAAATCATCAGCTGTCAAACTTCAACATACAGAAACAGTCAATGGCTGATAGCCAAATACTGTACACAGCCATATATCTTGTTTGATTATATAATCAAACAAGACGATCAGACCCATAAGGCCGTGCATACGTGATTAACAAGATGTGAAGTTCCAAAATCGGAAGCAATTATCAAACGACACTTGCTCTTGCCTAGCTGCGTGGAGCTTGGCAAAAAGCAGCCCTGCACTGACTGCTCAACAACACAAAATAAACGAAAAGCAACAGAAAAGGGGCCAAATGCATCAGACATTGTTTTCTGAGCCTGTATGCTGACTTAGCTGGTTTTGCTGTGACTTGAGACTCGAAGTGCGGCGCGACCTATCAAGCGGCGGTCGACCAGCATCTGTATTCTCATCATGATCAGACCAGGCCACATTGAACAAAGACCTGGTCTTATGCCAATCATCTGTGTCTTGTGTTGTGCCTGTGTCACTGCTGGTGGGCGGCCTGGGGGCGCGATGTAGATGACTACGGGAGTGGGAATGCTGTAAGCCCGCCACTGCTCGGCCTGCCTGTGAAGGTGCATACCGCTCCAGCGCTTCATCCTCTTCCTCACAATCATCATCATCTTCCCCTGCAGAAAGGCCTGCGCACATGAAGATACAATGCTTAAGATCTGCTTTTCAAGACTCATAGAAGTTTGTGCGCAGGCATCCAGCAAGCAGATTACAATCAGTTTGTATATTAATTCTCAGAGCATAAGCAGGTAGCATGAAGATGCATGTGGTGATCAAAAGGTGTCTGATAATGCAACCATTTCATCTGTTACTGCCTGTGGATGCTAACAACATGCATCAGGTAGTTACAAACACTTGCCGTTTTGGCCATTTGCAAATAGGTGCTTGAAGCATTTGCACAGACTTTGTTGCATGATAGATGAAGGCTTGCATTCAGTGCTTTATATGCACTTTGTACCAGAGTGAAACAGAAGCTTGACCACATCAGCTGGGACATAAGAGGTAGCAGTACCAAGAGAAAAAGAACTACAAACAAAGCTCAAAGGTATGGTGGGTGCGCACCAGAAGTCTGTGGCCTGCTAAGATTAGACCTTTGGCGGTCTAAGCCCCTGCCTGAAATGGTTACAGTTGCATCAGACCCATCCTCACTGCCTGTATCACTATTCGCAGCCAAGTGCCCTTGTTCAGGCCATATGCTGATGCTACCTGCCCTGCCGGCTGCTGAACTGACATCTGTAGGTATGGTGTCATGGAACTTGGACCACAGCACTCTAGGTTTGCCGTCTGGGCTCTGATTTGGAGCTGTTACTATTGGAATCAGGCGGTGTGCATACTTGACATCGTTGCAGACGTTGTATGTTCTTTGCTTCATGACTGTGCTGCTGTTGCTGTACATTGTGGCCTCCACCTGAGAGAAGGCAATCATTGAGAGTCAAGCGTCAGGGCCAAATGCTGATGTATGCATTCTCATATCTGTCAAGCTTACAAAGATGCCCATAAATGCTGTCAGCAGAGGAAAGTCTTGTCTTGCATATATGGCTGTCAGCATCTTGGTGACTTGCTGCACTGTTTGAGCAACTGCTGCCCGCACATCAGGTCCGTACACGTGCAGTAGGGGCTGCATAGCTTGGATGGCATTTGCAGCATGGCATCGCGCTATGAGCAGTTGCAGGACGACAATGACTGCAGTTGACTGTGAAAGACGGCCAGACTGCAGCCAGTCCTTGCAATTTGTGTTGACAGCCAATATTGAGTTCAAGCCAAGTAAGGGTTGGATGATAATGGACATCTTGTCAAACTCTGCAGCGTCATGAAGTTCTGGCTGCAGCACTATCACTGATCAGCAGCCAGATCAACATTATAAGTGATAAAGTATGCAGTCAAACAAATAGCTAAATGCGGCGGCTCAGCAGGTCTCCCAATCAATGCCAGCAGTGACCGATCATGCAGCCAGATAGAGTGCTTACCACAACAACAATCTCTGAGTCAGAATCTGTGGCCACAGCTGCTCTGCCAGTTCGCCACGCAGCAAGCGGTGAGTCATCATCAATCACATGTACCATGGTGGTTGGCATGCGCAGCAGCAGCTGATTGGCGCTCATGAGGCCATCAGTAATCTTGAGCTCCCAGGCAGTGAAAGGCCATTCCTCCCCTTCTAATGAGGTGTGAGGTTTCCATCTGTAGAAATAGGCCCTCACTTGTACCTGAAGCATCTGGTTAGGGTAGGTGTCACCCACCCTGCAGAGAACCTCAAAATGGGTGAGCTACAATTCAGCTTTGATAAACGTTGGCTCTATGCTACACCCTACACAGGGAAGACTGCCTACTTGCACCTGAAGCATCTGGTTGGGGTAGTGGCACCTGCCAGCATTGCGCCATAAGACAAGTGAACTGCAGCCCAGCTCCAAAGAAACACACTATGGTAAGGACTATGGCTGAAATAAGAAGAATCAGTCAGTTCAATTTTACATCTCACTTTCAAAAGACGCGTACAAGCACGCATGCATACAAAACAAAAACGGCGAGCAGGGAAGACTGTGACTGACCTGAACATGAGGGACAGCTTGCCATTGCGTTTGCCCACCACAAGGAAGTTGCTGAGCACCAGGGTGTTCTCCTGGAGCACAGGGTAGGGAACTGATTTGGGGGTGGCACTCACAATCTTGCGGGAGCTAGGGCCAGGCGGCAACATCTTCAGGCCCTTCTGAGGCTGAATCTCATGAAACCTACAGCATGACAGGCAGCACTTGCATTTGCCATTCACAAGCTAGTTGCTGAGCACCAGGGTGTTCTCCTGAATCACAGGGTAGGGCCCTGACTTGGGTGGCACTCACAATCTTGCGGGAGCTAGGGCCGAGCAGCAACATCCTCAACCCCGTTGGAGGCTGAATCTCATGGAACCTGCAGCATGACAGGCAGCACCTGTATTTGCCAACCACAAGGAAGTTGCTGAGACTAAGGGGTTTCCTGGAGCACAGGGTAGGGCATTGATTTGGGGGTGGCACTCACAATCTTGCGGGAGCTAGGGCCAAGCAGCAACCTCTACAACTTCTTCTGAGGCTGAATCTCACGGAACCTGCAGCATGACAGGCAGCACCTGTGTTTGCCCACCCCAAGGAAGTTGCTGAGACTAGGGGGGTTCCCTGGAGCACAGATTATGGCACTGATTGTGGAGTGGCACTCGCAATCCTGCGGGAGCTAGAGCCACGCGGCAACATTTTCAACCCCTTCTGAGGCTGAGCCTCATAAACCTGCAGCATGACAGGCAGCACCTGCGCTTACCAATCACAAGGAAGCTGCTGAGACTGGGTGATTCCCTGAAGCATAGGATATGGGACAGATTTGGCGGTGGCACTCGCAATCTTGCGGGAGCTAAAGGCAGGCGGCAACATTTTCAACCCCTTCTGAGGCTGAGCCTCATGAAACCTGCAGCATGTATGCCCTTCTGAGGCTTAATGTTGTGAAATTCTGAGCACACCGTGCAGCAAATGCAGATTTTGCTGGATCTGACCCAGGAGAAGTTTGCTACAGCAACTTCTCTTTGTAAGAACACTCCATGTAAGGACATTGCCTGTGTAATCCCGACCCAACTGGTAACCAGTCACTGCATTCTAACTGCAGTGGCACCTCTGAGTAAGGACAACCTGACATATGGACAACTTTCTTGGGAACCAAAGCGGTCATTACAAAGAGAGGTCACAGTATAGCAGCAACTGCATGTCAAAATCTTTGTCAAGCTGACATTTGTGAACACTTTCAGCAAAGTGCCATGAAGAATTGGCAAGCTTACACAATGTCCTGCTTCATGGGTGTCAAACAATGCAATCAGTACCTTGCTCAGCAACAGCACCTAGCTGAGCCTACAGCACTTCTGACTTGAGAGCCAATGGATCTCAGTCTGGATGCAAACACAAAGGCTGGCTTGTGACTGGCTGAGTGACCAGGATATGTCAACAGTATGCTGAGCCTCTCCTGGCTTTGCATGGTGCACAGTGTCCACAAAGACATAGCCCCAGCGGATGCCATTTGGCAAGTAGGCCTTTGTCAGCAACAGCAAGTAAGATGCACTCATGCCTGATATGTCAAAACCACAGCGTGATCCCAAAAGCTGGCTTGCAGAGGGAGAATTCACCTTGAGATGTCAACAGTATGCTGAGTCTCTCCTGGCTGTGCGTGGTGCACTATGTCGACAAAGACATAGCCCCAGTGAATCTCACTTGGCAAGTAGGACTGCCGCGTCATGAATTGGGCGCCATTTTCACTCGTGCCCTCAAATGTGACAATCACCTCTGCGCCCAAGGCCTGCATGAGCATGCTACATGCTTTTTAGCATTGCTTTGCAAGTGTACATTCTGCAGATACCCTGGTGTACAAGCACCATGCGGTGCTCAATATTGAGTGCTGAAGGCAACACCCCATTTGAAAACAAAGCAGAGGTAGAATGGCCTGCAGGTGAGGTGCATGCCAGTGATTGAACAGAGACTCAAATGCAAAGCTTGCAGGCATGAGCAAATGCAGTCAGCCCGCCACAGTACAGGAGTGTGATATTGCTCAAGCTGTTGGTGCAGAGCAAGGCATGAATGCGCCTGAGCCAGTGTAACAATCAGTCCCATGTTCACAGTGCTCAGAATGCCAAGGGGCTGTCAGACCAAGCGACTGTCGTGCAGCTGGCCTAGTGCGAGCAATCTCAGAGTAGACAAACTGCAGACATGCAGCTCGATTTAGCACCTGCCAAAGAAGTACAATCAACTTTGGCAGCCAGGTGGTGGCAAGGGAATGGCATGCAGCACACTAAGCTATCACACTTGCTTTGCTGGCAAGAATGCCCTAGGTTGCACACAATTCGCCTGGCATGCATTGCAAGTTGTAACATGAGAGAGTCATATGTGTACAGTTGAGCAAGATGCAGCACATACAGCTGCCCACAAAGTGCTACAACTTGGACTGAAAACTACACTGAGCCTGCATGAGGAACAGGTTTTTGTACCATGGGAGAGGCATAGGTGTACATTCACACGACATGCAGCGTACAAAGCTACCAAAGCAGTCACATTTGTTGAAAAACTATGGAGTGGTGTCCAGTGAGGGCCCCCAAGAAGTAGAGTTGGACTGACATGCAGCATGCAAAGCTGCCCAATTGCCTGTGGATTCCACATGTTTTGCCTGAGGAATGATGTAATCTGTACTGTGAGGGACTCATATGACAACAAGTAAGTTCCACGCAGGACATACAGCTGTCAATTCGCCTTGAAGATTGCACTTCTATGCGTCATGTGCAGTCTGCTTGATACCATGAGGGACGCATGAAATCTCTACTGAGTGACTTGCAGCACATTCACAGGCAATTTGCTGCAAAACTCGTATGAGTTTGCCTGACAGATGGTGTACTCTTTGCATGCAGACGCTTGCAGGCATGCATACCGTAAGGGACTCATAGGTGTGGCCATACAATGGGCTGCGTTCATCTATGTTGTGCTCCACCACCAGAGGCAGCAGTAGCATGCCATCAATGTAGCCGATATCTAGCTCCTCTATTCGCACTTGGATCTTCTCCCCTTCTGCTGTCTTGCGGCCTCCCCATGTGTACAGGAAAGCCCGCACACTGGGCGCTATGACCTGCACAAACATGCCATTTATGCCAATGTAGAGGAAGCTCATCCACTAGCTGCTGTAGCCCGCACAAACATGCCACCCTTGCCATTGCCTATGATGCAGTCTGGCTCAAGTTTGTGTTGCTTCTCTGTCAAAGCAAGATCAACTGCACAAGGTGGATCTGGGCATGTTGCACAGTGCTGCCGGTACATATACTGACTATGCGAATCAGGTTGACAAGCGACTCATCTGTACCAAGCATGATATTGCCACCAGCCTTGTGCATACAATCCTGACTTACCACCGGCTGCGTGGCCTCTTGTCAGGCGTGCAACAGCAGAAGTCACTTGGCCTCGTTGTACGTAGCCAGGCTGACTTCTATGAGACAGCATGCTAAGCTGATGCGGAAAAGAGAACTGGATGCAGATTCAGCACAGACAAGACTACACAGCCATGGCAAGCAGATGACTTAGCGGATACCAATGCAGCAGCCTCATACAGCACACATGCTGGAAGGGCCGCACACACCTAGCACATGTGCTGCAAAGTGTAATCATTGTTATGGTTATGTATGATTGTCATGATCATGATTATTGGAGCACATGCACTTCTCCATTCAGGGCAAATGAACAATGGCCAACTCTGTACAGCAGAATTTGCTCACCTGGGTTGTTCTGATGTCTGCGATTCTAAACATGAACTTCAGAATGCCATCCCGGCGCGAGATGACTGCCGAATCTGAGATAAAGATGGTTCTGGCACGCTGTTTGGGTTGACTGATACGGGCAAATATGATACCCAAGGTGACAGCATTCAAGATTGCTGCCCAGATGGATTGCAGTGCCACAATCCATGCTGACAGCCAGCAATCTGTTGGAGACCGTACACCATATCCTGGTGAAAGCAAGCCGAATCGTGAGAAGACTTCTGGGTACAATAGGCACCATGCTGCGTGCAAGCTGTATGATGATAAGGCTCATAAAATGTAAGACCATGCACAGTGCAAGCGGTCCGTTGAGAGGAGTTTTGCATGCAGTTAGGATCAAGCACAGTGCAAGCTGTATGGCAAGAAGCCTTTGCAGCCAACAGGATTATGCACAATGCAAGCTGGACAAGGAGAAGACCTCTAATGAGGAGCATGCATTGTGTAGAGACTTGAATGCCATGTCACATGCAGCCTGAATGCTGACAGTCAATTGACATTGCAAAATGCATGTGCTGGGCAGGGTTGGTCCCACTTACCTATAGTTTGCTGCGTTTCAGTAGCAAAAATGAAAGCAGAAACAAACCCGTGGAAACCATTGACGCAACGTCCTCTGAACCTGCGACATGCCAGCACCCAGCTTGCAACATCTTTTGTCACTGATTTGCAGACTAAGCATGCAAGCCAACCCCTCAGCAGCAGGGGCCTAGACCTTGTCAGCAGATATGCAAGTGCTGAAACATTCTTACCTGAAGACAAGGTACCACACCACACCAAAAAAGAAGAAGGAGGCCAAGTACACTAACACGATGACAAGTATGACAACTGGTAGCCGGAGCTGAACACAGGATGTAAAGAAGTCTGCAGAGAAGCAGTCAAACAGTGAACTGTGTCAAACACTTTGGGCTTGCATTTCACGATTCGCGAGCCGCAGCTACCTCGCTTCCAGACATGATACAGTAGTTTTGTTTGGTTGAGGCCCATGAACTTCACCCTGGAGTGCCCAGCGTGCCTGCAAGCACGCGAGGGCATCTAGCGCCTTGCCACACGTATAGCGTCCTCCGTCCTCTACAGATAGTTACACGCCTTACTTGCCGGTCGACACCAGGGCTGGCTTGTGGTATCGTTCACGCTCAGTCTGGTAGTAGCCTGCTCCTCGGTCCGGCGTCCATAGCTTGCCGTGATCAGCCGGTTGACGAGTGTTGAAGTGCTCGTTCGCAAGCGGATTCGTTGCTGCCGGTACGGCCCGATCAAGCATAGCTTTCGGCAACGACCATTGCGAGTGTGCTTGGGACACCCCAGAGGGCATAGGCTGGTCGAGGTCAGAAGGCTGAGAGGACTCGGCAACTTCGGTCAAGAGAGGCTCCTCCATGCTGTCCATGCTTCCGAATGCTGCGCGATTACAACGCGGGAAGGCAGCTGAGCTTGCGCGTTCACAACATTCTCGGCACGTAATCGTCTTGCGCTTGAGTAGCAAGGCGTATGTGCAGGTGCTCGACAAGCACCAGCACGGGTACATCCGATAATTTCACGCGGTGCGTGCTGCACGGCCGTGAGGGGAGCTGATGACTCATCTCCGGAAGCTGCGTTAGTCACAGCGTTCAGCGAGGTTTGATCAGGCGCAGAGGCAGCTTAACTGCGGAGCAGCGATGATAGAGAACAGCGGCATGCAAGAATGCGGCCTCATGCAGTCTTGTGGGATCGACACAGGCTCTGAGCCGCGAGAGGCCTTCGACTTTCTGAAGGACTTCGACGAAATAGTTGAAGTGTTGTCGCCTGGATGTCTGGAAGGCCTTGAACCCCCAGCACATTCGCATCCTGTAGTCGCGTATCAGGCGGGCCGTCGCTCGCCCTCGGACCAGTCTGCAGTCGTTACCTCCGCGCCTACAGATCTTCCCTTGACGTTTGAAACAAACGGCACTTACAAAGCGCAGAGAAGTGCTGAGGCCAATCGCGCTCATCAGAAGAAGTTCAGACAAAGACAAAAGGTGCACCTGGACTTTCGGCAAGCTTGACTTGTACTGGGCCGTGTTTTTCTCGGACTCAGGCTCAACCTGTCTCGGATGTGTTGAGCAGGAAAAGTTCCAGCGCTTGCAATGTGATCTAGCTCAAAAGGACGCTGCGATTGAGAAGTTGCTAGCAGAAAATCAGTGTCTGAGCCAGCAAGCTCAACAATCTGCAGCTCAAAGCTCTCAGCAACAAGTTTTGTTGCAATCTTGCCTGTCTATTGCAGAGCCTTGCAAGCAGGTACTTTGCACTTCTAGGAACTGTGAGCTGGCTGAAATCACACTGTCTTGAACACCTGGAGCTGTGTGCTCCAGCAATTGCAGTTCAAGACACCCTAGTCTTCGCCCTGTAGCAGAAGCAGCCATTGCATGACCTTTGAAAGCGTCATTGTCAGCAGCTCTTGCGCACACAGGAAAGCATGACAAACTGCCCTGTCCCCATATCTGTTGTCTTGCTAGAGCCCTTTGCATGTAGCTGCAACAGGTTGCTCAGAAGACTCTGCAGTGTATGCCAAAGTGCATTGCAGATGTTCCAGGCTGCTCCTTTTCACAGCTCCCCTTTTGAGCCCTAATGGTGTGAACTTTTCTATTCTTGTAGATATCGCCAAAGCTGAGCCTGGCATCCAGTATCTTCTGCTGCACGTGGGCTGCTGGGGACCGCGATCTTCTGAGGTGCACAGTGCATCATGCAGATGAGGTCATGAGCCTGTACCAAATACGCCGCATGGCACCTGAGCAGATGACCATACTTTGGCAGGTACTGCGCATCTCTCAGCTGCTTTGGCCTTTTCCCAGCAACGGCTTACCACAGTGATCCTCTCTTTTGCCCAGGCAGGTGAAGCACGTCAACACGAACGTTGTCATAGCGCAAACGCACCAAAAGCCGTCCATTGTGGAACATATGCTTCATGCAACTGTATAGGCAGTTCTGGACGACACAACTTGTGACCTTGGTGTTCATATTGCTTCTTGCAAGGCTTAGACCCAGCCAGAAGCCCTTGCAGCGCAAAGTCTATCCTTTGCCCAGCCGACAATCTGCAACGAAAAGCTGATCAACTTCAACAGCTGAGCTGATGACTTGGCTGTCATGCAGGAGTACGTGCGTGAGTTTGCCATATGCTTAGCAACAGGAGGAGCAAGCGTGAAAGAAGACCCACACAGTGAGGCAGCACAGAGGCTTGGTCAGCTGGCAGCTGAGCAGAAGAGGATGTTTGTGAGCACAGCAACTGCAGACTTCAAGAAGTATTACCGGTTCATGGCTTCAGGCGTTCAAACCTCAAGCATGGGCTCTGCGTTTGCCAGTCAGCGTTCACACTGGGCACAGCTTGCGGTGAGTCTAGTCAACATCAAGCAAGTGTTTCCCCATGCTTTCTGCTCTTGGAAGGCCTGTATACTGTTGCCGGCGCCATGCAAAGCACCTTGTCTGACGCTGCAATCTCAAGCATTTTGCACTTTGCTCCTTCCAGGCCTATGTCTGGTTGGTCATGGTTCACACTGAGCACAGCTTGCAGCTAAGTCTGCCGCTTCTTGCACTCTACTTTTGCAACGCCTGCAACATATGTTGTGTGTTGTCGCCAAAGCCATTCAATGAGGTATGTCTGGTGCTGTGATCTTGACGGCTAGTCCATATCCAACCCAATGTGATGCACAACCCTTTGCAGCTTGAACGATGCTGCACATTGTCAGAAAATATCAGCACATGCAGCGTTTTGTGGGTTGAGAGCCTCAAGTGTGTGTTAACACTTGACACAATCCTTCGAAGACTTGCGGCACCAAAGGCAGCTAGTACAGGCATTCTGTCTGTTCTGCAGCACAAGCTGCAGCTCACCGACAAGCAGAAAAGCAATATGTTCCTGTTATGACTGCTGAAAGTCTAGTGTATGACATCTGCTTCCTGTCTGTTCTGCAGTACAAGCTGCAGCTCACCGACAAGCAGAAAAGCAATTCGTTCCTGCTACAATTGTTAAAAGTCTAGTGTATGAGATCTGCTTTCTATCTGTCTTGCAGTACAAGCTGCAGCTCACTGACAAGCAGAAGAGCAATGCATTCCTGTTACGGCGGGCACACCTGCAGCATCAAGCACTGCTCTCAAGACAGAAGCAGGACTTGCAGCTTGAGCTAGGGGCAGTTGCCATGACTAATGGCCTCTGCAGTGAGGCAGATGCTGTGCAGCTGCAGCAGCAGATAGAGGACCTTGATGAGCAGATGCAGGAAGAGTATTTTACGTACAAGGGCACACTTGTTGACGGGGTACGTGAATGGGACCAAAACTCCTGCATCATGCTGTTTGCACAGTGCATCTGACTTGCCTCGTTACTGACCCAGATATGTTCGCTGGCAGCACGTTACAGACAAGCCATGACAGTGTCGCTTATGATGCATGTGAGAAAGTTGTTTGCATTGTGCACCATGGCATGAGTGTTTGGGAGCACTATATTTTATTGTGGTGTGGCTCACTTCTAGGTGGCTCTGTCTCAATATGACCTGTACATGCCTTAGCGGTGCCTGCTGCAGATTTTATAGTGTCACTCTCAATCAAGCTTGTCATGAGCACATGCAAAGGTCAGATGCATGTTGTACAGACTCACCATGCCTCGTCTGAGACTAGCACGTGGCATCTATGCTGGCATGGCTGTCAGGGTATGGCTGGTACACGATGCTGACTGGAGTATTTTGCAACACAGGTGTTTACCTTGTGGCAAGCAGCCATGGCAGGAGTCAGCGTCTTCCCTCACTCTTCTTGCATTATGACCTACCTGGTTGACATACTGGCAGATGAAGCAGGAGAACCTAATGCAGCAGATATGCAGGCAGCTGTCAAGCACTTCAGTCTGGCTGATGAAGGTTGCTATGATCTTGTGAGCATACAGAGTCATATATACAGTTCCAGGGTGCACGCTGCATATGCAGCAAACAGGTAGCCTGGGCTATCAGTCGTCAGTGTATACAGAAGAAGCAGGCAAACCTAATGCAACAGATGTGCAGGCAGCTGTCAAGCACTTCAGTCTGGCTGATGAAGGCTGTTATGATTTTGTCAGCATACAGAGCCATATATACATGTGCAGCAAGCAGGCAGCCTGGGCTGTCCCAGTTTCAGTGTATATGAATGGCTGAGGTTTCTGCAGCTATGCCATGCTAGGGGGCATGCTGCATATGCTGCAAACAGGTAGCCTGGGCTGTACAGTTGCCGGTAGATATGTATGATGGCAGCTTGAAGCTTTGCAGCTATGCTCTGTGGATGCAAGCACTTTGTCTAGGTGCAGTCTGCCTCAATTTTGTAATATGTCTGGGCGTGATGCCTGATTGTCATATATAGCGGACATGACTGCTGAGACTATGAGGCCCACACTGTGCAAGCACCGACCGTTTTTGACATGTTCAAGGTTGCAACTCACGATTAGAGGTCAGGGTCCTTTCATGTTGTTGATTGGTGTTGTGAAATGAATGTACTTGTGCCCTGTTCGTTGCCTGACTTGCTGTTGCACAGATCCTTTTCTGCTGAGATCCACTTTTGCCACAGCTCGACAGCTCTGTACGGATAAAGATTGTGATAAGCATTTCATGCAGAAATTCCTCAAAGCCCTAACATGCGTACGCTTGCAGGAGCGTGATGTTTGTGTGATCACACACTTGCTGGACGTGCTTGTTGCAACAAAGGCGTGTACGTTGCCGAAGAGCTGTGTCACTTGTGGATGGCTGAATTCAGCATTGGTGCTTTGAAGAGCTGTGACTTCTGTGCTAGGTTCTGCGATGATTCCATGAGTAGCTCGATGACACCTGATTGATGACAAGGCCGAGAAGTCTCAATGTTGGAACTGCAGGCCAAGCTGTTCTTATCATCTGTCAGTCTAGTCAACATTTGACCTGGCTTGCGGTATGTGCACAAAGAGGGATAGCGCAAATGCCAAGGAAGGTGCCCGTATACTTCATCTTTCATTTGGTTCAGCTTGTTGGAGTTCGACAAAGACTGCACAACAAACACACTAACCAACACTTGCACTCAAACAAGTGGCATTGGCCTTGCAACAGTGCATTGTATTTCTTGTCCATGCATAACACACATGTCTGTTCCTGCAACAGCTGAGGCTATGCTTGTGTAGATTGCTGTCTTGTGCTGCCTACATGTGTGCAGCACATGTGTATACAGCTGTCACCAATCTGCCCCAACTCCATCAGGGCCTTGTTACCCTCACTATCAGCGCCCTCTTATTGAGCTTGATGCAATTCAGCCTGCAAATACTTTGCACAATGCTAACAGCTTCCAGTAGAGTTAATCTGCAAATGAAATTCCCAGTGCTGGCGAAGCAATTCTAAGGAGAACTTCACCAGCTTTAGCCTGTGCTGTTTTCAGACAGAACTGATTTACGCTGGCGTCCTTGCTCTCTGTCAAGGCACTGGCAGACCTCATGCCTGCTATGTTGACGTCACATCGATATCAAGCTGTCATGGCTGTGCCTGTTTGCTCGATGCATTTGACGCTCTGTGTTGCAGTGTCGCTTAATGTGTCTTGAGAGTGGCAGTGTTGAGCTCACTTTGCTGTGCTGGATTTTGTGTCAGATTGTGTAGCATCAGGTGGGCCAGATGACGTTTCAGGTGACGCTGCTTTTGGCAGCCTTGGGTGGTACGCTTTGAGGTCTGTCAGTATCTGCAGCAAAACTAGCAGACCGTCAGCCAGCTAATCAAAATTATTGCTTCTGTATGCACCTAAGCCTTAAGAAGCCTTCGGCATCTGCGGCAAAAGTGCCAAGCTCATTAGTCTGCTAACCAGGTTCATTCTTTCTGTACAGATCTAGGCCTTGTATGCTGTCAGTATCTGCACCACACATGGCAAGCTGACTGCTGAACCTGCTGGCAGTTTGGCTTGCTGTGAACAGACTGCACTTTCTGGAGTGGCAAAATGTCACGACGCGAAGGCATGTACAGTGAAGCGCTTGCATTGTTGACTGGCTCTGAAATCAGTCACATGGAAAGGCTGCAGCACTTCAACTCTGTTTACTGTTGACAGACTGCAGTGCTGAATGCTGAGAAAGTGGCTAGCAACTTAGTCTAAGGCCCAGATATGATCCCAACAGAGCAAGAAGTTCTGTCCCAAGGATTCCATAAGATGGAAGCATAATACCGAGTGTGCAGCACCATGCAAGGCGGGCTATGTTGTGCTGACTGCCTGGCAAGAACTTCACACTGCAGGCAATGCAGGCTGTAACAGCAAGTTAAGTGAAGCGCTCACCATGTTGAGAGGGTCTTCCCTGAAAGCAGTAACATAGAAGGGCTGCAGCACCCCAACTCGGCTTGCTGTTGACAAACTGCAGTTTCTGAAAGGGCAGAAAGCCACAATGCCTCCCACACCAACAGCGTAACCCCCGTTCAAGGGGTTCAGGATTCGCCCCATGACTGGCTGCTGTTCTTCAAAGGCAGTACGTAGTTCATTGACAGCTGCTTGGTGCCTGCCTGCTCCCCTTGGAATGGTCAGGCTGACCGCAGGGTCCCCAAAGGGAGTTTCTGTTGTCTCGAGAATGACGTGTAAAACGTCTCCCACATGGATGTCGTTTGGGCCAGTCCGGGGATCTGTTGAGGTGGTCTTGACAACTTGCGAGACTGGTACCTGGGACCTGCGTCAACACCAAGCAATAAAGATGCATGGTACTGCAGTGCTTGATTGTTGGCTGAAGCGTGTCGATGCTGAACAATGATGCAATTGCTTGCATCAGCAGTTTGGAAAGTTTCTGTGCTGTATGTTTCTGCTTCCATGCGCCAGCAGATCACTGAACTGTTTCTGTGCTGGACATGTTGCACTGGTTTTTGCATCCATGCACCAGCACTTTGCAGAAAAGTCTGCTTGTAGAGCTATTTTACCTGAAAAACTTTGTGTGTTTGCCAAGGCCAACATCTATCCACACTGTTCTGCGGTCAACCCTGATGACAGTGCCCTTCAGCTTCTGTCCAGGGACTAATGGCATGTTAAAGGTGCTGTGTTGTCTGATAGTTTCCAAGGCCAGATTGTGCAAATCCTCCTCAGGTGATGCTGCAGTGCTAGCCTCCACTTTTGCCTGCAGTTGTCAAGCTGCTTGTGTCTGCAACGCTTGCTCATCAAAGGTGTCCAGGAATGCGCTGAGAGCAGGTCTGACGAGCATGGGGGCTGGAATTATGGCGAAAAATATGGCAATTGGCAGCGCAGACCTGCTGCCTGGCTTCTTCCTGTAGCTGCTCAAGTGAGGTTGCTTTCAGCCGGGCCAACTCTCGCTCCAATTGAGCCACTTTGCGTGCTCCTGCGGAATGCCCGTGACGCACAAGGCCGACGCCAGAGGCATGTTCTAACAGAGGCCTTGCTGCCTGATAGGCATTCTGCCACAATCTAAGATCGAGCAATCTGCTCTGCCGCCACATCAGACGGACTTTGGACAAGTGCAAGCAGCGTTTCTGTAAGCTACAGACGTGCAAGGTAAGGCTTGCTAATGCTTTTGCAGCGGGCAACAGACCAAGACGCAGTGAAAGCAGCAAAGGCAGCCTGCACCGAAACCAACGCTGTTTCACACTGCATGCAAGCACAGAACGGCGTTTATGGGTGTCAACAATTCAGCGGACCATGATCCCTGCTGATATTTTACTTCACTGTGACTGCTGCAGCTCGCGCGAGTTTCTTAGTATCACATACGAGGCAAACATCGGCTCCATCATGATCAGCCTGTGACGATGTAGCGCGTGCGCCTCGGCCAGAATTTGCTGATTTCGTTGAGGGCTGTGTTCGAAAATGGTACGCTTCCATTGGCACGTCGAGCAGGGGTACTCGGCCTACATGCCTCCAGACGGCATCACCTTGCAGAAGGACTCAAGGGTGCAGCAAGCCTCCTGCGAAATCGAGGTAGGTGCTCCCTGTCACTCGCGTCCACTTACCAAGTGTGAGCAGCATGGTAAAGCAGAGCGCTTGTCCTGCAGATCCCAGGCCAGAAAGAGACTCTGCCAGCAATACTTTCACTTCCACCTAGCTATCTCAAGTCTGACAAGGTGTGCAATCAGTCCAGTGGTGTACAATGTGATGATCAGCACTGTTGTCTGGACTTTCAACTGCCCAAAGTGCACGACAAGCAGTGGGTTTGGCTGTCTGACAACATGACACAAGCTTTGCAGGTGAAGGAGCTTGGTATTGTGTTGGGACATGGCAGCAATGCCGCTGACTGGAACGGCAAGTTCCTGACTGAGCTGGCAGCTGCATTAGCAGCACAAGGTAGTCTCTGCAGGTGCATATGACCCCTGCACATTTTGACTATTCAATTGTAAGCGGCATCAATACCTGCAGAAGTCAAATAGATGAGCATCAGTCAAAGCTGGCATGCATGCATGCCTCATCTACTCTTTGCCAATTGCAATTTCCTTAAAGTTCCTGCACATCATTAAAGCCGAAGTGAAGATCCTCATCTTCATGCATTGTCATTGAAGCTTTGCCTTCCACTCAGACCCATCGATGTTCATGACATTCGACGTGCAGGGTATCTGCTTGCAATGACTCTTCGAGTGTCAATGTATGTTGATGTCCCGTGACGTGAATGACTGTCAATGTTTGATAGCATCAGCACACTCTCAGCCTCTGTCTTGCAACATGCAGGCTACCTAGTGGTGCGGTGCTATTGCAAGCAGAAAGAGCAAAGGCGGCAGAAGATGTATGAGAAGGCGCTTGACGCTGCTGCAACCTCTCCTTTTGCGCGAGGCGTCACTAGGTGGCTCTTGGCAGGTGCTCTGCTCATCTTCTGCTCATCAGACATGTTAATCGCCTTGCTGAAGTCACTTCTGCCTTGCGTCATCATGTACCACTTGTGTTCCTGCTGTGTCCTTGTGTCCTTGTGCTCCTCCTCCACAGGAGAGCTTTGCAAACTCAGTGCTACTTCTTGCAGCTGACACGACTGCTGGTGCTATTGCTGATGCTGTCACGCCCACAGCTGGTCATGTACATTGTCAACATTGCTGGCCTTGCTGCTTGCACAGCATTGCAGCAACAGTTCTCACTTTGGACTACCTGCATAATTGTGGGTCATGCAGAGCTTGCGTACATCATGTGGTGGCTGCCCCCTGGATGTGTCCAGGCACAACCTGCATCATGTTGAACACCAACCGTCCTTATCATTACGCTCAGAACAAGCCGGCCTGGCGGGATAGGACTTGGGCCACACACACCCAGCACATGTGCTGGAAAGTGTAACCTTTTATCATTATTTGAGTACAACCTGCATCTGCATCTGCAGGCCGCATGCTGATGTCTAGCTACTTCCTGCCTATGACTGCAAAGTTCTGGATGCCGTAGCTGCTGTGTTTGACTGGCACTCAACGGCTGAGTTGTGCACTTGTTTTGGCGATTTCTGCTGTGAAAGGCAGCGATGCACAATTTGAAGCTGCAGGCAATCTGATAGGCTGTGGTGGGAATTGCAGGGTGGGGCAATGGGGCGCGCATTGCAACTATTGTAGGCACCAAGCTTTTCAGCTGCTGTCTCCAACTGGCAGGCAGCGAACCAGTCAGACAGGCACTTCACTGAACCTTCCCTGCTGTCAAAGGCGTTGCTGCATGTTTAAGCCTGCAGGCACACTGATAGATTGGGGTGGCACCTGCAGGGGCGGGCATTGGGGCACGCGTTGCAACTGTTGTAGGCACCAAGCTTTTCAGCTGCTGTCTCCAACTGGCAGGCAGTGACCCAGTCAGGCAGGCACTTGATTGAACCTTCCCTGCTGTCAAAGGCGTCAATATATGTTTAAGCCTTCAGGCAAGCTAATAGATTGGGGTGGCACATGCAGGGGTGGGCAATGGAGCGCGCATTGCAGCTGTTGTAGGCACCAAGTGCCGCGGCACCATTGATGGCTTCGCCTTGTTGTCTTACCCCTTGGAGGTAAAACCAAATTTGAGCATGGTTAATGGCTTTGCCTCATTGCACTGCCGCTTAGAAGCAATAGCAGATCCAAGTTACGCTTCTGTCCCTCATGTGCTCGGCTGCAATGGGCAGTATTCAGTGTTCCAGACGATAATGCTTGTCATCAAATTTACAGCAGCTGGCCCATCACCAGCATATGGTCTGCCATGCTTTGACCAACCATTGAGCTGCTTGCCTGGAGACATATGACAGCGAGGTAAAATGGGCATATCAAATCCACCTTGTGATATCAGAAAGTGTGTGTCTCTTGCCAGCACTGCATTGATACATCAGAGGACAAGTTTTTGAAAGCTTGGCATGCATTGGTAGCTGAACAGCGCTGAGTACACTTCATTGGCTTGTCATGGTCCATACTGGGACTGCAAGCACAGGTGAGATTTGCATGCAGGAGCCTGAGCCCATGCCACCTGGCAAAGGCAGGAGGAACATGGAAGCCACTCCAGGTCCTCCTGACTCAGTAAGTCACGCCTCTCAACATGCACACCTTGTCAGATGCCTTTTTATCACAGGCTTGCACCTTAATGCATGCAATTCAGTGTATGCAGCTACGCTTTGGAGTGCTCCAGACATCTCGCACTGTGTTGACTAGCATACCTATACAACGCTCTCATGAAAGTACTCCTTGAAGCAGATACAGAAGATGTGATGCCCTAGCATCACGTCAGATATGTATGCTGCAAGCTATATGCTGCACTGTGGCTGCTATGATGTGTGCCAGGCATATTGACGGGCATGGTCAAAGTGTTTCTGAGAGTTGGCCTTTGTTTGCTTACGTAGCATTGTCTTGGGGCTTGCTGAGGTCTAATATTGCCGTGGAATCTGTTGCAGGGAGGACCATTGCTAACTCTGCAAGCTCCAGTCTTGTTTGTCACAGGGGATGCAGATGACATGTGCAATCTCACACACCTCAAGCGGGTTTGCAAGGACATGCAATCATCAGACATACGCTTTGTGGTCATGAAGGTATGCATAGTCCAAGCTTACTTGATGTAATTGCTTGACCAGACACTTTGTTGCTGGTTTTGGCATGGGCCAAGCTTGCTCAATGCAATTGCTTGAAATTCAGTTTATTGCTTCTTGGGGCATAGCGCAAGCTTGCTCAATGCGATACCTTCAACAATGAAGTGATTGCTTTTTGTGGCAGGCATGAGTACTTTCTTCTCTTATCTTTTTCTTTCCTTTTCTTGTCTTTCTGCAGATCCTGCTTTGGTTCAGCTGATATTGCTGTCTGTCTTGCAGGATGCTGATGCCACTCTGAAACCCCCACAAGCCAGGTCCCACAATGCAGTCATCGTCAGAACAGTGGCTGACACTGTGCTGGAGTTTGCAGATGCCTTGAACGATACCGCACTGCATAAAAGTAATCTGCCACGCTTTGAACCATCAATGGTCAGAGATACACCAGCAGAAACTGCTGCACCTGCACCTGCTGCACCAGCTGCAGCCCCTTCAATCAGTCATCCCGCTGCATCACTTGCAGAAGAGCACATACAGCAGCCTGGGCCAATCAGAAACCATCATGAGGCAGCGAAGCATGTTGCAGAGCTACGTCCACCAGCTCGAACAATATCAGCACCTTCATCAGCAACAGCACCAGCAGTAGCAGATTCACAACCACCATCGGCAGCTGCAGCAGTACCACCACTGGCAGTAGCAGCAGTACCATCGTCAGCAGCAATAGCAGCAGTACCATCATCAGCAGCAGTACCATCATCAACAGTACCGTCAGTAGCACAGTCGAGCCTGTATGACATGCATAGCTATAACCCTGCTCCCTTTACGTAGCATGTCAAGTCGTGACATTTTTTTAAAAAACCGGCCGTTTTGTGTGTCAGATGGTCAATTGACAGACAGAAGTCGGCATGGCATTCTAAAATCACAGCTCAGCTTGACCGAAACTGCGCAGCATACCTCGGGCAGGTTTGACACCAAGCACAGTCTGACAAAACGAGAGTGTGGCTTGAGCCACGACAGGCTCAGAACAACTTGCCATTGCAAAATTGCTGTAGACATGGCCAATGTACTGGAGAGTCCTGCTGTCAAACATGATACGTCTTACTGCAAACCCATTTCTGGACTGCAAATGCAGCTGTACTACTTCGTGTTTACGTGCTGATGCTGAGAGCCATCTGGATGGAGAGCAGGCATAGCAGGTCTTTGATTCCTGCAAGTCCTGATGCTGCTGGATGTCTGCGGTGTCCCAATGAAAGTGTGATTGTGGCCATGCAGAGCAAGGCCAACTTTGATTTCTTCAAGTCCTTGAGTCTGCTGGATGTATGCCTTGTCCCAGAAGAAGTGATACTTTGGCAATGCGGGGCAAAGTTCGTGGTTGAACGTTCATGCTCTTAGTGCTTGCTGATCCAATAGATCAGTAAGAGCACTGTGCATACTGCTATGACTGACGCCAGAATGATTGTGTCCTGCAGCACATATCAACAGCAACTTGATTCATGAAAGGCTTATGTGTCAGGATGGTCAACATGCTTTGGTAAGCTATTGCACTTTGCATTGCTGCTTGCATGCAAACAGGACGTCAGGTGATCTGCTGTCTGCTCAGTGATATGTAGTCAACGTGCAAAAGCATGTGTTCCAAACACGACGCAGCCTTACATCTGCTGCATGCCCATGCTTGCAATGTTGATCACAGCAGCATGGCGTGGCATGCACCAAATGCAGCTCATAAGAAGTTCTGCCAGTACCAGCTTGTCCTTGTTCGACAGCGTATGTAGAGTGTCGCTTACCTTTGACTTTTTTCTGCGCACAGCGTTGATAATGCCATTGATAGCGGGAAACTTGGCGCCCACGGCCAAGACCTTGTTGCCAATGTTCTCAAAGATTCTGCTTTGCTCACCAACTCTGCCAGCTACAGCATTTGCAGTGCCCATGACCTCATCAAGCTGCACTGAAAAACAATTGAATGTGAACACACAGCGCAAAGAGTTTGCAACATGCAGTTTGTCAATGTCAGAAAGAAGCAAGAAGCAAGAAAAGAAAAGTTAGGTGTCTAGAAGGGAGCCTCTGTCAGTGGAGGTGGCTTGGGATGTCAGTGTGGCAACAGCAGACAATGGTGCATGCAGTGCTGCACCAGTACTCACAGCTGCATTTGCGCCTGATATCTGTCCGCGCTCCCGCAACAGTGCTCCTGACGCATTGACACCTCCCAAAAGGGGACTCCTATCTGAACTGCCGCGAAGCAGTTGCACCCTGTCTCTTGACGCTCCTAAGCTGCTGGTATGACGCCTGAATTCCTACAACAAGCGTGTCTAGTCAGAGTGTTTGCAGTGATACAAATGATTCCATTACTCAGCACATGTGCTAGGTTTGTGTGGCACAAATTCTGTCTGGCCAGGCTAGCTTGTGCATGGCGTCACAATTCAGTCCAATATCAAGAACGTAACCAAAAATCATAGGAGGGGAGCATGATGCATGCACTTGCCTGCTGGTAGTCATGTAGGATATCTCTATGGCGAGTCAGGGTATGTGTCCGTGTGTCCTGCCTGCCTCCCATAGCATTGCGCATGCTATCATTCACATCTGACAGCTGTGACAGAAGCTTTTCAAGCTCAGCAGCTTTCGAGTCCATGAGCTGCATAGCAAACAAGTGAGATTTGGTCTGCTTCACTGCAAAGAACATGGCATACAAGCCACCAAGCTTGCACTTAAGTGCAAAACCAGGCAGCCTGACCTGATCAGTTGCCAGGCCACCTTCGCCCCGACTATATGACTGCTCATATCCGGAACAGAGCTTGGCAAACTGTCCGAGCTTCACGTCCAGAGCATTTTCGAGCCTTCTGGCCTGCTCAAGAAATCAGTCAACACTAAGTCAACCTGCACTTGTTCTCTGGAGGCTTTGCTACGACTTTATAGGCTGGCGTACCTCTTTTCGCTGGTCCTCCCAAGCGTGAGGTTGCATTCCGCTGGTTGACGTTGTCGTGCTGCTGCTCCCACTGCACCAAACGGCACAAGGTCGACGTACGAAAACCCTGCTGCAGTGATCTTGATCTCGGCTGTCTTACCTGGGATACGCCATGAAACTTCTGTCAGACGGCGCGGCACCGCTGGATGACATTTCACTGTGTCATCGCGACTTCATGCACGGCAAACATACTCTTCAGCGCTGCATAACCGGTTCCAAGCTTTTCGCATGCACAGCCGAGGCAGGTCGCGAAGGTCAGATTCAGAGCAATGAAGTGATGCTAACGGCGAGCAACAGGAAGGCTGCAGAGCGTTGAGGGTGTTTGCGATCGTTTGCGGTGAAAACCTGTGCAATCTGCGCCCGGTCAAGCTTCATGCATTGGTCTGAAGAGGAAGAGCAGTGACAAACTTGAAGCAAAGATGAAGAAGCGACCCTAGCAGTGTATAGACTCACGGCGGCTTTATTGGCTTTCTCTTTGCTGCAGCGTTGGTAGTGCTGGGGAGGACAGCATGGGTAAGCCACTCGCCGTTGACGGCAATGTCAGCATTGCGCACGATGCGACTGCAAGCTAAACAGCGTTGTCACTGTCGCCTCACGAGCACAACATGTAGTGCTTGCTGACTTTGTGTCAACGCAACTTTGTCGCGCTTGCTGCTCCCGCATTGCCATGCAAAGGGCTTGTCGCTGTGATATCGGGCCCGCACCCAGCTCGTAATGTTTGTCATTTTATGCAGGTATCTCCCGTGACTCCTTGCACAAGCGCAGGGAAACTGGTGGCAAGCAGAACAAATGGCGCAAAAAGAGAAAGTGAGCACATTCTCACCGCATTTTCAGCACATACACAGCACGCAAGCGCACAGCACAGCAAAGCACGTAGCAGCATACCAGACTTGATCTCATCAGCTCACTTTACTTGTAGGTATGAGTTGGGTCGCCAGCCTGGCAACACAAAGCTATCATCCAATGTCACAGTCCGCCGGGTCCGTGTCAGAGGAGGCAACTTCAAGTTTAGGGCTCTGAGGCTGGACACAGGCAACTTCTCATGGGGGTCAGAGGTGCGCTGTCCTGCTACCCCTTCATTACAATTCCCGCTATTCAGCTGTTGCATTTTGCCCATAGCTGACAGCACACAGGTCTCAAGTGGAGCTGCTTTGTTGCTGCAGGCTACCACAAGGAAGACACGTATCTTGGATGTGGTGTACAATGCATCAAACAATGAGCTGGTACGTGAGCTGAGCTGGCAGATTTTTGCTGAATATCAACAGTCTCTTCTTCATCAGCTTGCAGGCCATGAATTGCTGTTGTTGCATTGGCTCAATGGTGTTATTGCATTGGCTGAATGCCTCTGATTTCTTACCGTGCAGGTGAGAACACAGACTCTTGTCAAAAACGCCATCATCCAGATTGATGCAACACCCTTCAGGCAGTGGTACAACCAGCACTACGGTGTTGAGGTTGGCCTCAAGAAGAAGGTTGGTGCAGCCAATGTTGCAGCTGATGACAAGCAGGTCGGTCTACCTTCCTGTCTGCTTCCTCACTGACAGTGACAAGGTGCAACTGCCCAAAGGCGACCATGCGCATATTCTTCTGTGCTGCGGCAGCACAGGTTGAAATCTAGTTTGTATAGCTTGGCTGTGGCCCTGTCCTTTGGCCTCTGTGCAATGCATAATGCGTGATGTGACGAGAGCAGTGTAAACGCATCATTGCTCTGAGTCAGGAAGTGTTGTACATTGCAGAGAGTGCAGCAGTGTTGCTGCTGGCATGTGGATTCTGCAGCATCAAGCACAACTGTAAGATGCTGGCAGCTCAGCTATCATGCCCCTTTTTGTCAATCTGCAAAAGGCTGTGACTGTCATTGTCAAGATCCTCCAAATGTAACCAAACAAATTGTCATTCCTCTTCTGCAGGTTGAGGAGAAGAAGGTGTCAAACAAGGTCAAGGCAAAGCTCAAGGATCGCAACCAGAAGAGGAGTCTAGACCAGCATCTAGATGACCAGTTTGCCACTGGTCGGTTGTATGCATGCATCAGCTCCCGACCTGGCCAGTGTGGCCGCTGTGATGGGTACATTTTGGAGGGCAAGGAGCTAGAATTCTACCAGAGGCGGCTTGCTAGGAAAAAGGGCAAGGGTGCTGTTGCTGGTATTGTTTAGGCTGGATTTGTAACAACGGCGTAACTGCCTCCACAAGCATCCCAACTGCTGTGCATACCCTTCAGATTGCAGCTGCAGTCAGCTCAGCGAAGTCGGTGTTGGAGCAATTGCGCAAGCAGCCTGAAACGCCTTGGCTGGTGCCTGTTATCAGCTGGCAAGCACCTTGTGCTTGCTTTAGTGAACGCTCCCGTGCATTCATCAGGACACACTGCAGACACACCATCATGGATCATATCTGATGGATATGCTTGCCGCAAGAGCCATCAGGACTCTGAGAAGCAGGGTGCGATCTGGAAATAGGGTGCAATATTCAAAGATTGATGCATCCACATGAGCTTTGCTTTACAGCAGTTGCGATGTGGTACATTTGGCTTATCTTAAGGTGCCGCTTCATCACAGCTTGACCATACTACACAAGCAGGCCACCACACGAGCATCAAGGCTCAGAATCTGCCGCCTGCAAGCATCACGCCCTGGGCACTGCACTTGTCAAGGTTGACTAATGGCATGCATGCAGGATGCACCTGGCATCAGTCACTGCCCGAAGCACATTTGTGATAGTCAACGCCCGGCATTTGCCGTCGATGGAGCACATCTGTTGACATGCGCTCCCGACGGACTGACCGTCAGCGACATTTGTCTGTGTCTGACCGAATCAGTCCTCAGTCGGTCTATTGACGTCAAGTGGTAACCATCAGATTTGAAGCCTGATCGGATCTTGCGCACGAGTCCAGGATCAGTGCTGCTCCTGAGCGACGTGCCATACGATGGCATCATTTGGCAGCAGGCTTGGCGCGTTTTGGCGGTCACCTACTGGGCCCCAAACCACTCATTTCTGGGGTCCAGTAGCTAATTGGGGCTTTGTCATAGCGGTAGGGAGCAAAGTGATCTTCTGACAGCAAAGCAAGCTCAGGCGCAGCACACCAAATAAGATCCCCACAACACATGCCAGTGTCATGGCTTTGCAGGGCATTGCAGACACACAGAAAGATGCATCCCTGTTGTCTCCAAACATGACTGGGGGTATGCTACATTACTGATGCAATGAACTTGCTCAGCTATTTTGCTTTCCAACGCTGACTGACGAGCATTGCTGTGCAGCAATGTGTGTGTACAGCGCACTGTTCATGCGATTCTCCTTGGCCATCAAGCCACGCAACTACCTTCTCTTTGCGTGCCATGCTGCTAATGAAACAGTGCAGCTGTACAACCTGCAGCGGTGGCAGCGGCATGCAAAAGGCTGGTCTGTATCTGACAGGGTACGAGCTCCATTCATTTTACATGTTCTCTGTGTCTGCATGTTGGCTTTACAACCTGCAAATTGCGCAAGGTTTACCAGGCAATGGTCATGCTTTCAATCCATCAGCGGACCAATGCTGCGGACTGAGACAGTCCTGCTGCTTTTGTCAGGATGCAGAGACACACACTCCTACTGGTCACCCACGCACACGCATTGTTGTGCTGGGCTCTGGTTGGGGGGCCATCTCATTTCTGCGCAATTTGGACCCCAAGATGACAAGTGGTAGGCATATTCACAATTTGCGTTGCTGTCCCTCGCTGAACGCTTGCGCAAGGAAGAAAATCATTGCTCAGCGCTGCATTTTGCAAACTGTAGATGCAGGTGATTGCTGTATTTTGCATTGCATCTTGAAAGGCTGGGCTGACATCAAGCTGTGCATGACATAACATATGGACCGTCTGCAGCCTGGTTTGTGCTGACCATCACTGCAAATGCTGTGGTGCAGCTGCTGGGCCATATGACGTGACCTTGGTGTCGCCACGCAACTATTTCCTGTACACGCCGCTACTCCCTAGCGCTGCCACTGGCACTGTGGAGCCTCGCTCTATAGTAGACCCTGTCAGAAGCCACATTCCCGACACGGTAGCTTTCATGTTAGCCTTTGCTTGACAACGCCTGCCTGTTTGCAGAATGTGTCTGGCAAGGACAACACTGAAAGGAAATTAGTGTGACTCAGAAGTGATTGTGCCTTGTTCAAGCAATCATCATCCTGCTGCTGCGTGTTATTTATCCTGCCACCTAAATTGTGGCTGGTCAAGTCTGTTACAAGCAAAGGCTGCATCTCGCCTGGCACTCTGATCATTAGACTGCAGCAGCAAGTCTGTAATGTTGCCACAAAGCAGTAACGTGACAGAAGCTTGCACATATCTGGGCACGGCCATCAAGGAATCAGTCACGGAAGGCAACACAGGTTGGCGAAAGCTATGCTGTGACTTTGCAGGGCAACTACTTAGAAGCAGAGTGTGTGGATGTGGACCCTGTTGGCAAGACCATCACCTGCCAGTATAACAAGCCCTTCAGGGGACAGAGCGACATCTCAGGCCGCACCTTCAATGTACCCTATGATGTCCTGGTTGTTGCGGTGAGCTTCTGTCTCGTGCACAACGCACTATGCAATTGTAGCTGGACAAGACCTTCTGCTGAAGCACCAACAGGCAAGCTCATGATTGTAAAGCAAGCTTCAGGAACTTACATCACACTCAACTGCAACATTGCTGCTCTACTCAGCATGCTTGTGATTGCAGCATTCAAGTGTTGATGTCATGGCAACATCTTCTCAAGGGCCTTGTACCCGGCATGCTGTGCATCAGATGCTGCAAAAGGTAGCTGGAGGCGCGAGTCTGGGAGACAGCTCATGCTGTTCATGATGAAGCAGAACAGCGTAGCACATGTTGCTGCACTTCAGGTATCAGAAAGACAAAGTAATGCCCTTGCAGGTGGGCAGTGTGACCAACACCTTCAATGTGCCTGGGGTGGAGGAGAACTGCTTCTTCCTGAAGGACATGGAGGGCGCCAAGGTGCTCAGGCAGCGGATCAACGAGTGCTTTGAGATCTCCGCTCTGCCCAGCACCTCACCAGAGGAGCGCAGGCGCCTGCTCACCTTTGTTGTGGTATGCCTTGCTAGTCACTAGCATCCTAAAGTGTCGGACTGGCAGTACCAGTGTTTGAAGAGATAGCATTGGCATTTCCAGCTCCTCAGCAGAGAAATGCAGACTTCTGTTGTGGCATGCCTTGGCCATGACTAGCATCTGAAAGTATAGGACCGGCTTCGCTTCGCTAAATACCAGCATCTCCAAGCATAGGGCTAGCACATCCAGCATTCAAAGTACAGGTCTGATGCCTGCTCATCTTTGCTGTGGATGCCTTGCTCATCACCAGGAGCTGCATCAACGGCTTATGCTTTGCTGCACTGCGCCTTCATATGGTGCTGCTACATACAAGGTCAGGGAGAGCAGACAAGCAGACTTTCCCTGCATACTTTGTATCCTTCCGGCATTCAGTCACAGAAGCTTCCTCACATAAGTACAAGATCAATTGATCAGTGTGCCACATAGAGTGTATATGCCACTGCAGGTCGGCGGTGGCCCCACAGGAGTTGAGCTGGCAGCTGAGATGCATGACTACATCAAAGAGGACATGGCGCATCACTTCCCCTCCCTCAAGGTATGCATACACTCACACCACTGTTCTATAGCTCAGCTTCCGCATGTACCGTCTGTCACTGCTGGGCTCACATTATGAATGACCTGACGTTGAAGGATGTTGCACAACTGCTGTGCTGTTCATGCTGGAGTAGCAGTGTGCTGTTACAAAGTTCCCAAATAGCATAGCAGCATGTTCAGCCTGCAGCTTTTGTCAGCGGCTGCTGTAGTTTCCTGGTACTTGGTGAAGAGCTCACCAGGCATCATGAAACTGCAGCAGTTCCTGACACTGCTTCTCTCAACTGCCTGCACATCTTGTTTGCACATTGCTAAGCATTGGGACTTCAAGAATATGGCTGAGAATGGCAGGCTGAACAGCTTGAGCACCCAGCATGGACAACACTGGTTAGTCACCACAATACATGCTGTGTGCGCCATCTGTGTGTCAAAGGCAGATTGCAGATTCAGGCTCTTTAAGTGTGCATCACACGGCTTGAGCAACGAGGACATTGTGCAGGACATTGTGCGGGTGCGTCTCATTGACACACATGACCATGTTCTCAGCACCTATGACCGCCAGATCGCCATCTACGCAACAGAGCAGTTCCAGCGGCAAGGCATCCAGCTGGTCATGGGCTGCAGGGTAGGCACCACTCTTGTCTCATCGCTTCACCAAGTAGCAGAATGCACTGGAAGACATCCCGCATTTTGGCCCTCACTGCGTTGACCATGTTCTGAGCATCTATAAATGCCGGATTGCATCTGTGCACCAGAGCAGTGCCAGCGGCAGGGCACCCAGCAGGTCATGGGCAGAGTAGGAGTGTTTCTCACTTCATCGCATTGCATCATTAAGTAGCAGGTTTCACATGCAAACATGCTGTACTTGCCCCTCATTGCGCTGTAAAGGATGGATAATAAATAAAAAGATCAAAAAGCCTATGCCATTAGGTGTATATAATCTCACAGGAAGTGCAGAACTTGCATGTGAACATACCGCAATATGCGCTACATTTATATGTACCATTTGCCCTATTGCCGTTCCTGAGGCGTGTAGTCCAAATGTCAGTAAGACTTGAATCATCTGAAGAACACTGTGCCAACTTACTCAAGGCAAGCTGGCGTTGCGCCTTTGAGATCAGTCAAATCTCAAACACAAAAGGATGACCATCAGCAGGGCATGGGTCGTTTGCTACCGACGTGAACAATCAAGCCATTGCAGTATTGTCTTGCACATCAAAAGCATCAAATCTAGACAGGACATTTGCGTGCGCCATGCTATCTAAGCCATTGTATGCATAGACTTCTGCTGAGCGTCCAGCAATATCGAAGGCTGAACACTGATGACAAAACAAAAAGACGATCAAGAACAGAAAAAACATTACATGCTTTAGTGAGCCGAGAAGGCTGACTGCATGTGGCACACAGTGGCAATGATCATACACAATGGCGATCTGATTTGCTTGGCACAGGTGAATGAGGTGCAACCTGGGCAGGTGGTGGTCACTGACGCCCCAACTAACACCAAGAAGCATGTGGAGTTTGGCACCTGCATTTGGACTACAGGCATCAAGATGCATCCCCTGGTGGGCAAGCTTGCCAAGACATTGCCACAAGGTTTGCTGAACTTCTGTCTCCTACTTGCCGTGCTGACAGCAAAAAGCAGCACTCTTCGTCTGCATTCAAGGACATTTCAAAGCAATGAGCCAGGTATAGGCTGGTTTCACAGGTGGCCTTTTCAATGACCTGGGTCCTGGTGCAGCAGTTGCAGTATCATGACATCATGCTGCGCTCATTCGGGTCAACTTTTGCATCCTACTTGCATGAGCATACAAGCTGCAGAGGCTGACAGCTAAATGCTAGGAAGCAATTTGGTATGCATTTCCAACCTTTACCATGTGCTGAAGTCCATGCATGCTGTTGTCCTATCAAGCCATCCCAATTATTCCTTGCTCATGCTGTTGTGTATCCAACATGGAAGGCAGCAGGTGAATGATAGCATGGCAGCAATCGCGCTTGGTTGGTAGTGAGCTTTACCGTAGCAGCATTGCACTGCAGGGGCTCAGGAGCACTGGAAGTCGCTGAAGACAGACAAGTTCCTGCAGGTGCAGGGCACTGGCGGCTCTATCTTAGCCATGGGAGATGCTGCCACTGTCTCCCAGGTCTGGCACATGACCTGATCGCAATGCCTCACCTGCTTGTCTGCTGCTGGACATGCTGTCTCTCATGTAGCCTGCTGACACAAGCATGCTGACAGCTGACAGTGGCTTTGCAGCAGGACACCGGCCTTTTGCTTGCTCAGCAATGGCCCTCTGCGTGCTCGCTTGTGCTGCCAATCTGTTGTTGCTGCTTGTCAATTTCAAGATATAGCTGGTGCTATGCATTACTCAGTCAGGCATACTGAATTCGCAGAGAGCTTTGCGCCATACATAGCCGAAGGCGTGCAGTCTGTTGCCCATTGCCTTGATTGTGATTGTACTCTAGCTTGATGAGCTAAGTGATGCGATGCAGGACACAGCCTTCTGTTTGCAGCATTACTCAATCAATCAGTCAATCAATCAATTACATTTATAGTCCGGGTCCAAGACCTGAAGCCTGATAGGCTTATCAGACTTCTTGTGATTACTGCTCAGTGCGTCTGCTAGCAGCATGTGCATACTCATGGCCTAGCTGGTGCTATGCAGGACACAGCTTCAAGTCATGCAGAGCTCTGACCACTACAGACCCTTGAGCCATGCATAGCTTTGAGTCATGCAGCCTGATGCTCACCGTCTTTAATGGTTAACTTAGTAGCTTGATGAGCCATCTGATGTGGTGCAGGACACAGCCTTACAACTGTGCATGACCTTCAAGTCGTGCAACGCGTTGCCTGCTGTTCTTTGTGAAGAGCTCAATGACCCATATCATGTGATGCAGGACACAGCCTTAAGCCATGCAGAGCAGCTGTTTGCAGAGCATTGAGCCATGCAGAGCAGCTGTTTGCAGAGCATTGAGCCATGCACAGCCTCAAATCATGCACTGCCTGCTGTCTTCTATGTATTCAGCTTGATGACCAACCTGATTTGATGCAGGACACAGCCTTGAGTCATGCAGAGCAGCTGTTTGCAGAGGGCGACACCAATGGGGATGGGGTGCTCAACTGTGAAGAAGTCATTGCCCTCATGCTCAAGGTATGCCCTAGCACATGCTCTTGCTGCCAGCCCGCTGGCTGGCTCACCAGCGCTTGTATGCACAGCAGCACAGTCTGCAGCGCAGCGCTGTGTTTTCAGTAAGCCAGCATGCTGCTATTCATTGTTGCTACAGTTTGCCTTTGTGGCACAATAAGGTACAAGCCAGCATGCCGCGCTCCGTACTGCTGTGTTGCTGTGACAGCCAGCATGCTGCTCCGTACTGCTGTACTAATTTGACAGTCTGCTGCCATTGCACTAGTCAAGAGCAATCATAGACGACTCTTTGTAGTGTAGCTGCTTAACTTGCCCAAAGGTGGATATGTCATGCTGGGCGCAGGCAAGAAAGCAGTTTCCCATGTTGGCAGAGTTTGCAGCCCGTATGAACTGTGGAGGAGTGGACGTTGCGTCTACAGCTGACTTCATGCGTCAAATGATGCACAGCCACACGCGGCCCTCCTACGACAATGTCATTGCCACTCAGACATTTGGCGATGATGAGGAAGAAGAGGTTGGCCTCATGACCATCCCTTGTGGTCCTGGAAAGTTGTCTGCAAGCACCTCTGTTCATCAAACTGATCACAGGCATAAGAGGAACAGAACCCTTGACCTTGTGCATCAGAGCTTGATCAGTGCTGGGGATTCGTGCCTGTAACAGTGTTTTGATCCCAGCATCAGTGGCTGCTGCCTCGCAAATGCATCAGTGCGTAGAAACCGCCCAGGAGATTCTGTAAGTAGGAGCAGGCCAAAACTTTCTGCAAGTTAACGCAACCCTTTCCCACTTGAAAATCGCTGACTGTTGTGGTGTTGCGTGTAGAAGGCAGTGAGCAATGAGCCCAGGGCCAGCAGCAGTGGAGACGCTGGCACTGAGGAGCCCGCCATGACCCTTGAGCAGTTTAAAGAGCAGCTGAAAGAGCTGGAGAAGGGCCTGCGCTCCCTCCCTGCCACTGCCCAGGTCTCACAGCCTGCCTTTGATTGAGCCTTGTGTACCATTTTTGTAATCTGCCTCTAGCCCAAACTTCAGCTCCATACACGCCTGTCTTGACCATTGAGATACGCACACCTCAAGTGTGCTGCATGTCCATCACAATACCCTGTACCTCTGCTGACTATCATGACCAACCTTGTCTATTGGTCAGAAGCTGATGCCCTGTTAGCACAGTGGCATTGCAGATGGAAGCACTCACATGAAACTGACCAAGCTAATGAGATCATCATCTTGTCTTGTTGTAGGTGGCTACTCAGCAAGGCAAGTACCTGGCCAAGCTGCTGAAGGACAGCCCCTTGTTGCTGAAGCCAGGCCCCAATGGCCCCACTGTCAATGGTACCTTTCCTCTGTCACCTGTATAGCCCTGTGCATGGCGTTCAGCGTGTATGCGGTCGTTGTCCTCTTGCTCAAGCTGCGTTCTGATATGCCAGGCAGTTGTCAGACTTTAAGGGTAGTCATTCATTGTCCATCCTCTGAAATTGCATGTTGCTTTGTCAATCAATCAATGCATCCACTAATCGACTCTTACTGTCTTCAGGACCCAACATGGGGATCATACAGACAACGTCAAGAGGGTCATGGTTGCAGTACTCAAATCAATGCATGCCGACATCTCAGAAGTTACTTCATGTACAGAGAAACATGCAGCAGGCAGTTCAACAAGGTGCAGTTGCATCAAGACATGATGTCTCACAACGACCTGATTCTAGTGGTTGACATGAATGAGTTGACAACCGCAGGTATTTCTCCTGATGCCAAGCCATTCCACTACGTTCACCTGGGCAGCCTCGCATACATTGGAGCTGACAAAGCTGTGATGGACCCAGCCTACAAGGACGGCCCTGTTGGTGCACTCAAAGGCTGGCTCATGGGCTTTGCGTGGAAGGGAGCTGAGACATTCATGCAGATCAGCGTCAAAAACATGTATCTTGTATCTAGGGACATGATCAAAACAAAAGTCTTTGGGCGTGATGTCAGCGACGTGTAAGTGAGCCTGTTTTGCATGTTCAGATTTGCTGTGCAAGAGAGCTTGAGACAGATTTCGTTTGTTGTGAAACTTGTATGCAGTCTGTCAGACTTCAACGCTTCCCTGCAGCATTTCAGATTGGCTTCGTTCTTGGTCTGATCATTTTTCTGCCATCAATATCAGTTCGAGCAGCACTTGATTTGATCAAGTTGTGTGAGTAGGGTGGACCGCCATATCAGCACGGTTTAGAGTGCAAGTGCAAGACAGCACAAGGGCTGCCAGCTCTGCTTGAGGTGTGTAAGGGCATACATGCCTTGTCAGGCAGCAACTACAGCTGTCGTGCTGCTTCAATAGGATTTCTGCAGCGTGACAGCATCACAGCACTTCAGTACAGCATAACCTATCAATCTAAAGCCCATCACATCTGGCAACTTTGTACTGGTAAGCTGAAAAGTATGGCCGATTCGCTCATGTCTGAACTACACACTTTGGGCCCATCTAAATTACGCTCATTCAAAAGTTTGCTTGAGGCACAGCTGGCTCGAATCAAATTGTTTAATTATTCACACTGACTCGACGCTTGACCTTGAACCACTCTGAGGGGAAGGCAATGAAGGGTATACAGAATGCATCAAGGTCTTGAGGCTCAGGTGAGGACCTGAGGCAAAGTTACAGGGGCCATACACCACTTGATTTCAGCTATCAAGATCAGCTTATGCTGCTGAAATGGTCGGCAGCTTCTTCTCCTTGAGCTTTCCATTCACAATGTCAAGAGTCTGCTCATACAGGCGCTTCCAGTCGCCCTCGTTGCGGCTTGACTTGTGATATGGGAAGAAACGTCCCGCATTGTTCAAGTGAAATGTCACCACTGACAAATAGGGAGGGCTGAAGTATTGCCCACCTCTGCCTGCAGGCCATGCACAACCAGTTTCACCAAAGAATGTGAGCTTTCACATCACAAGAGGCAGGATTGTGATACTCAACCACATGTTAACCTCGGTGATTGACACTCTTGCTTAAGTTGCTGGAATGGTGTGAAGGCGCATAACGACCACAATTTTGGCATAACAAACTAAACAGAAAGTATCACCAAAAGTGCATCAATCTTGGGAAAAAGAGTGTTGTGCAAGCAACAAAGTTTCAGCTGTCTGTGCAGTGCCAATGTGCAATTGGCAATGAGCATAGTGCAATCATCACAAAGCACATGTGGGTGCCAATAGGCATACCAACAAGGTTAGGGTCGGTGGCAGCCCTAAGGAGGCTTCTGCATCCCCTGACCGGGCTCTGCCCATAGAAGGACTGGAAGAATTCCACAGCTAGGGTGGATGCCTTACGGTGGTCACTCTTGCTGTACAGGGGAGAGGACACCAGGCCTGGCTGTGCTGAGAAGAACTCGACACCAGTGCCCTGCAACAAATTTTTTCTTGATTGACCTGGTGCAAGCTGCTGCCTGTCCCATCAAGCTGTAGCAATTCTGGCCTAGCAGCTTGATCCACATCAAACTGATCCCAAACTGGCAGAAACTGTTTGTTGCACACTATGGCATTTGATCACTAAATACATAGCGGCTGCAGCAACATGTGGACAATCTTGCTACACCGTAGGCAGCCTTACGCTTCTTGTAATGGGCCACAAAAGTCAAAAAGACAAACCATACAGGATAAACATCAAACAAGACAGGCTTGTTACGTACCTTGAGCCTCTTGTTGAGTTCCCTTGACAGCATCAGCTTCATGATCTTGGAGGTGGCGTACTCAAACAATCCACTCTCCTGTGACTTGTACATCCTGCAGACACACAACTGCCTTCAGATACTGCACAATTGCTTTGCTCATCTTCACATGTTCCCTTGACATGATTGTTGTTACAGAACAGCCTTGCGTCTTGCAGCTGCCACCAACTTGCGCCATTGAGAGAGGCAGATTGTGCCATCCAAACAGAACAATGGAGTTGATAATTGTCACAATGCTTGTGAAAAAGATTTGCTGCGCTACAATCAAGCATGCAATGCTTGGAGCTGATTGCTGGCACGCTTTGTAGTGAATTAGCAGACGTGTCTGTCCTTGCATGGCAATGAGCAGACAAGCTGCAGGGGCTTACTCCAGATCTTGCCAGTTGATGTTGCCCAGCTGCTCAAACGTGGAGGCCATGAACACAGCTCTGGCCATGCCACCTTCCCTCTGAGTCTTCACCAAGTTGCCCAGTAGCAAGTGAGTCAAGTAGTAGTGGCCAAAGTAGTTGGTGCCTACTGTTGTCTGCAGTACCATACACTCCATCACTCACTCGATCAGTCGCTCAATCAGTTGATCAGTCAACTGGACAATCAACCGATCAAGCAGTCAGCCATTCACAGATATGTGATGTCTTCAGCCTCAAGAGTGGGGTCGCATGGACGAAGTCAGGAGTCCTGATACAACTGTGTGCGTGCTGGCATTGACAGCAACAACATTCTGGGCAACATGGCACAAGCAGCATGAGCTACCAGCTTTTGAGCTGATGCATGGTACAGCAATTCTGTCTGAGCTGCAGCATGACAAGGCTTGATCAGGAGGAGAAGCAGATGAGCAGAAGTGAAGTACCTCAAACCCCTCTTGTGTGTGATCGTGGTTCACAAGAAAGACGCCTGCATTGTTGACGAGCATGTGCAATGGCAAGCCTAGCTTCTGGTAGTTGTCTGCAAATGCCTTGATTGACCTGCAGTGACAATGACCAGCAAATCAGACAAATTGTGCACACGTGAAACAATGTCTGACTGCAAGATTGACACGGCGTCAAAGTGGACCATGGACCTCAACTGCAATGATGACTAGTACTTGCCTGAAAGAGGACATGTCAACTTCCATTGCTTCAATGCGGCCTTTGCCACCTTGCGCCTTGATCTCTGCTGCAGCCCTGCACGCACAACAGGTTGAGACGAGGACAAGCACTTTTTTGTCCTTGAGCTTTATCTGCTAGTCAATGCCAAATGGGCTTGAAAACTTAATGGTGGGCATTCAAACGAACAGCAGCAAACGCAAGGCTCACCTCTCACACTTCTGCTTGTTCCTGGCAGCTATGATGACTGTAGCATTTTTTTGTGACAGGCACTTGGCTACCTCAAAACCCATGCCAGACGAGCTCCCTGTATTCCAACATGTTTCAGGGTGCTTTGCTTGCCGATTGCAACATTCGTAAGGACTGCGAGTGCACACTGTGACGCCCGACCTGTTACGATGGCAACTCGGCCTGTCTGATCTGGTACAGTCTTTTGCGTGTAAAAAACATCGGCCGACACGCGGAGGCTGGGCGTGCTGCGACGTTGCTGTGCGTGATGTATAGGTCGCGCCCCGCTGATCGCTTGCCCTGTTCTAAAGCTGCTGGAGCTGCTGGAGTGACTCCGAAAAGCCTGCGATCGCGCAACTGCCTGGGGGCAGCGGGCTGTGCCGAATGCAGCAGGGCTCAAGTGAACTCCGACACGATCACTTTGTGCCTGCAACATGATTGACGACTTGCCGCCTCTGTGACCGATCTCTTGGTTCACAACTTGTTTTGCTTTCGAGCAAAACTCCGAAACCAGCATTTGAACATGCACCAAAAGTCTGACGTGGCGGCGTGTGGAGCACATGTGAATTGAGCACAAGGCTCTTGCTCCATTCCTGCAAGTCCCGTTGAGGGTGTATCATGCAGAGGTTGAAGCTGAACTCGTTCACGGTTGCATGGAGTTGACGTCAATGCCAAAGGATCCTCTGCTTGCATGTCAAGTCTGATGCATGCAATCGGGGTTGCTCCTGAAAATAGCACGGACAGCCATACGGATGCATCACTTAGCACACAGTTTCGTCTGCCAAAAATCACATGCAAGAGGCACACAAGCAAATTTTGCATGTGTGCAAAGCTCAGCAGTTGCTGTTAATGTGCTGTTGCATGAGTACATAGGCCAGCAAAAGCAGCAGACTGCTACAACATCAGGAGAATGAACGCTCAGGCAACAGAGCTACTAGGGCATATTGCGTTTACGACTGCTCAAGACATACAGATACGCTCTTGTGAATGATTTCAGCCTTGTCGATTGCAGGTGGGCTTGCTTGATGGGTAGGGACAGAGAGGAAGTCACGCAGAGCAGACTGACAAGTGAGTCATTGATGCAGATTGCAAACATATAGCTGCAGACACTGATTGTCTGCTCTCAATTATGACTGTGTCAAGTCGCCATCAATGGTGGAATCCATCATCTGTTCTTCCATTGACAACACAAGGCCAGGGCTGCTGGACAGGAAGTCTGCAGGGTCCCTGCCTGTGTTAAGGCGATCCAGCTCTTGCAGGGCTAGCTTGACATTGGCTTTGAGCACGAGAGGCTCTCGCTGCAACATGTCATTGATGTCCTTGCCGGCTGGCTACCTGTGATGTTAGCCTGCTTGGAAGTCAGCACTGCGTCAAGTCACCGTCAATTGTGGATTTGTTCCTCTATTGACAGCACAAGGCCAGGGCTGCTGAACAGGAAGTCTGCTGGGTCCCTGCCTGTGTTGAGGCGCTTCAGCTCTTGCAGGGCTCCTTTGATGTTGGCCCTCAGTCTGAGAGGCTCTTGCTGCAGTAGGTCATTGATGTCCTTGCCGGGTGGCTCAGCTCTGCCTGTCATGATAGCCTGCTTGGAAGTTATGACTGTGTCAAGTCGCCGTCAATAGTGGAGTCCATCATTTGCTCCTCCATTGACAATACAAGGCCAGGGCTGATAAACAGGAAGTCTGCAGGGTCTCTGCCTGTGTTGAGGCGCTCCAGCTCTTGCAGGGCTAGCTTGATGTTGGCTTTCAACATGAGAGGCTCCCGCTGCAGCAGGTCATTGATGTCCTTGCCAGGCAGCTCAGCTCTGCATTTGCAAACACCATATCAGCAATGCTTTGGAATAGTCAGAGCAAGCAGCGCCCAAGCGTCAGGAGTTGAGGGACGTTTAGCATGGTCCTCCTGACAAGCGAAGACTTAGATGGTGCTGTATGCATCACCGCCTGTCAGTGAATGGCAGAAGTGAAGCTGCACACAGCTGCCTGTGCATACTGGATGAATATGTCCTCCTATGTGCTATGCAATGAATGGGCACAAGCTCAGCAGTATGCATTAGGCCATGCAGGGTCAACTGCTTGCTGTTGCCTGGCCAGGTATGTGCAGCTGGCATCTTGATGTTGCAGTCGCTCAGCAGAGCAAGCCAGGACTTGGGCCACACAAAGCTGGCGTTCATGCTGAAACATCTCATGATTGCTCATTAGCAGCAGCATACCAAGTGTCATATGATGTCCCTAGTATCAGCAGAGTAGGTCTGAGAAGAGTGCAGTCTACCTGAGGATATGCAATTGTTGTGACACCTTGGCAGGTTCCAGCTGGGCAATCAGGTAAGGATACTGAGCTAGTAGCTTGCTGATGTTAATGTCAGGGAGCAGATTCCGCAGGTCCAACAATTTCTGAGCCACTGCCTGCATGTTTAGATATCACAGTCAAAACTGAACGTTGTGTCATAGTTATCATGACTGAATGTAGGACTTGTCTCAAGGGTCTGGATGCATATCATCATGATCGTGCCTGTGTGTGCAGCCAGCGTTCTTATGCTTTAATGTGTAGTCATAACAGACATGACTGCATGCTTGGTCATGACAGTCATGCCTATATGGTCATATTGATCACAATGCTTTCCAGCACACATGCTTGCATTGACACACAATGCAGAGTGACTTAGGTGACAAAGTCTGATTTAGGGACAGTTGATGGATTTTGAAAGCATCTGGAGGCTTGTGAAAGTTAACTGGCAAGCCTGTAAGTGGCGATGATGATGACAGAAGCTAGGAATGTGCAGCATAAATCCTGTCTTGTCAGGCCAGCTTGTGTACAATGTCGAAATTGCATGACGTGTTCCCAGTTGACCATGCCAGGCTTCATTAGAGTTTTGGCAATGCCTTTGTTGGCAGGCAGCAACTAGCCTGATGCTCACATAAGAAAGAATTTCCTGGCCAGGCAGGCACAAACAGTCAAATTTGGCTGTCTAGTATCACCATCCATGAAGCATCCGACACACTGGAATTAAGTGGCTAATGCTGCCAGCAGATGTCATTGAATAGACAGTGTGTTGCATGTTGCACCATCGCAGCTTGCCTGCGTGTCTGAGATCAGCTCAATGACGATGTTTGCCTTTATTCGATCCACTTTCTCAGCTAGATCTGGGATGATGTCAACCAGCTCTTGAAGCTTCTGCTCTACCCAGCTTATGTCCTGCGGCACAGACGCAGAGTCCTACTGCATAGCTTCCATTGGATGAAGAATTCCGCTGCATCTAATGCATCTGACAGTGCTGCAAGGAATTATGGCCTTATCGGATCACCTGACAAATGCCTGCAGAAGTAGATGACTACCTGGTCCATCTTTTCAGCAACATGTAGCTTTAGAAGCTGTCTTTGGGCACTGTCGTCCCATTTTAGATATCGCTCATTGGTCTGGAACCCAAATTGCCAGGGTGGTTGTCGCTCTGCATTTTGTTTTCCTGCACTCTGCTGTGTGTCAGCTGATGCCTGCACGCAACTGTTGTGTGAAACTGGACGGCGAATCTTGCTGCGGAAGTGCTGTAACTTGCCTTCACTGAAAGCGTGGAAGATCTGGCTCTGTAAAGGAGGCTGTCTTGAGGCAAGGATCTGCGGTGTCTCGATACTGAAGCGCTAGATACCTGTGTGCCCGCTTGCAACAGGACGCAAGCCTGCAGGGCCAGTCAAGTGTCAGGCTGGCAGAACCAAAGTATGCAGCTTGATAACTGCACCCGTTCGGGTCTTGCAGCTTGCAGGGCGTCCCAATCTGTTAAGTACCTTGCAGGTGCTCGTCAGCATTGTCACATCGAATTCTGCAATACTTTCCTCTCAGAGGCGCCTAGAGACTCATGCCAATGCTGCGACAATCGACCCACGGTCAACAAGTGCTGAATGTTGCATTGACCAGAGCAGATCGGGGCCAGCTACTCAGCGCTTACTCATCGCCACAACTGTGCAGCTTTCAGCGTAACTGCATTGCTGCATTGCCATGTTTGACATCACGAGCCTTTAAGCGCGACGCATTCCATCGTCGGCGTAGCAATCGCCGATGGCTAGATTGGCGCACTAGTTGCTTGTCTCAAACAGGCATGCATAGAAGCCATAAGCTGCTGCACAGTGCTGCACAACTGCGCCAGGCGCCTGCAGTCTTAGCTTTTTGCGGTTCCTTAGACGCGACCCTCGCCAACCCTGCTTGTTGCTCAACCTCAACACGTCACCTCTTCAGCCAAACGCAGCCAGAACCAGTGCGCGGACAGCATCAAAGCTGCCTTCGGCCTTTTCAGCAACTTTCAAAGCCGTCATTGCCTTTGCTGCTACCACAACAGCAATACAGACAGCTGTTCGGAATAGGAGAAGCTGACGATACGCATAAGGATTACAAGGAGCGCCGTCTTATAGGGTATAGCAGTCCATCTTCTGCCTTGCATGCCTTGCCATATAGGCCATATAGAGGGCTCTGATCACATACAAGCCTGCATGCAGGTACTCTCCCAAGCAGCTGTATGATGTAGTAGCAGAAGTACAGCATTACAAAGAGTTTGTTCCATGGTGTCAGCGCTCGCACATAATTAGGCGGGACGGCAACACGTTTCTTGAAGCTGAACTGGAAGTAGGCTTCAAGCTTTTTGTAGAGAGGTGAGCATGTCTCATCCCAGCAAACAAGCAAATGGACGCTGCATACTCAACCATTCATCCGCAATATACATGCACTCAAAGCACTTCAGCACATTGAGGGATATTGTAAGACTCGCAATACGCGCAGTGTCCTATCACGTGTGTACTATACCCTGCAACAGCTTCTATGCAAAGCTAATACTTGCCCGCGGTGCCATCTAGAATATAAGCAACACCAGCATGCATGACAAAACTGTTTTGTCAACACCTGGAGTCAGCGATCCAAAACCTCTAGCAACCTATGTCTCAGACAGAAGCATTGTTCTGTAGATACACCTCAGAGGTCTATCTTAAGCCCGGTGAGCAAGTGGTGTCCAAGGTATTTGACAGCACACTCTTCGACCACCTAGACAGCACATGGGACTTCAAAGTCGGGCCCTCACCCAGCAGTACATGGTTGACTTTCTCTGTTGACTTTGGCTTCAAGAGCCCTCTGTATCGCAGCGTGGCATCTGTGTTCTTTGAAGAGGTAAAGCGTCAACCCATATGTGCATGACGAATGTCTGTACCTGCTTCAGCATCATGGGTGCAGTGTCTCAGACCCTTTTACTGTGCCAAGAATGCTGCATCTGTTTTGCACAAAGCTGTGCTGGATTGGCTGCGTGATGTGGGTGTACAGTGTCAGGCGCAATGCAGCTGGGCAATGCAATCTGAGCTGCAGCATGCAATGTGGCAAGTGCGCTTCAGAACTCAGCGAGCCGACTGCGCAGTGTGTGCTGTCTGCAGGTTGTTCAAAGAATGATGGCAGCTTTTGAGGGGCGCTGCAAAGTGGTGTACGGCGTCTCATCACTCACAAAGAAGCCAGCAAATGCCAGACAGGTTCACAAGCCTCTCACAGCCAGGGCTTAAGCTATTCACATGCTCAAGCGACTTCAAATTCTGTGACCAAGCATAATCATAGCTTTGCAAAAGGGAATTCATGCCAAGGATTTCAGGCGGATCTCAATTGAACAGCTGCTTGCTCAGGTTCATCTGGGCCTGCACTCTCATATGGCATGGCTGCCTGCAATGCTACAATTTGGGCATTTGACATTGTTGCTGCACAGCTGGAGAGCAGAAATAGCATGTTGCTCAATTTGACACAGCAAATGCTGACAATTGCTTGGAACACGAATTTGTTCTGCGAGGGTGCAAAGGTCAGACATGGACAAAAAACTTTGAGGCAATACGACACATTTGGCATGCAGCTTCTGATTTACAGCACATGCAGCGTGGCAGGTTGACAAAAAGCAGGCATGCATTGCAAATATATGCTAGGGGACTGCAGCTGCAGGCTTTTGCTCCATATTGCACCACGCGCTCTGTATTGCTGTAAAGAACTCGATCTGGTTCGCCACGCTGCAGCAAGCAACACTGTGTCACACTGTCAAAAGCTCATTGCAGGCATTTCAAAAGACTTGGCTGTGTGTGCATACATACCTTTCATTCAGCTTTGCTCGCAGCGCAACTGTGTCATTGACGTTGGCGCTCTGATGTTGTTGCGATCGCTGTGCTGACCGCTGTTTGATCTTGTCCAATGTCTGGTGAATATGCATAAGCTCGCCCTGCAAGCATACAACGCCTGAGCTTACATGAGGACCTTGCCTTCTAGCATTTGACCCTTTCTGACAGCATACATGTCTCAACAGCCTCACAACTATGCTTATACATAAGGTGCTAACTTGGCAGATATGACAGGAAGGTATGGTGTCAAACTGTTGCTTTTTCACAGCAAGCAGCCATAAAGAGGGCTTCAGTGTGCATGTCCACATGGGTGCGTGCATGCGTTGAGTTTGCTCAGCACTCACATCTAGTTCACTGCACCAGGCGCCGTGATTCTCCTGAAGTGCTGGGGCTCCATTCATGCCAGGAACCCAGGACTGCTGCAACACTAGCCTGCTGACACACATGGTGATCAGATGATGAGATTGTGATGAAATACAGGTATTGCAAGCTGCAGCTGCACTTGCTGGAAAGCTGCACTTGTTGCAAGCTGCACTTTTTGCAAGCACACAGAGCAGGCAACTCAATGACTGTAAATTTGAAAGGCAAAGGCGCATCCAGGATGGCCTGCCATATGTATAACACAAGGCAGCTCGCAAGTAGTGTGACAACGCTCACCTGTGCGTGCTCTGCTGTGTTTGACTGTGTGAGTGGGTGTGAGTATGATGTCTGGCATATTGGGCGTTCAAAGGACTCATCACCCTGTCCTGGTGCTCTGCAACACAGCCAAGTCAGTTCAGCGCCTCAAACAGCTGTGCATTTGATGTTTTGGCAGTTTGCAACCAGTCTTGCCATGCGGCAAATGCTATCAAGCTTGCTTTCACCTGTAGTGCAATGCCCTACTGCTGCAGGGCGGCTGGAACTGCCAGTCTGATGGACATACTTCTGATTCCAGCCTAGGCGATGCCATGCCTGCAAGCAACACAAGCAACATCTGCACGGTCGAACCCAGAAGATCTTGCATGCTGTGCAAAGTAAGTGCTTACCGGGACTCTGGGCGTCTCTCGCACGACTGGGATCGTCTTGCCCCAGTATGCTTTCACCTGCGATCACTGCCAAATCAGCGACCTAGCACAAGCCGAGTTTGCTGCGTGGGAGCAGGAGTGCACCAGCTTGAGCAGACCTTGGCAGACTTCTTGTCTGGAGAAGAAAGGACCGTCGGTCCCAGCTGCACGCACTGCTCGGTGCTAGACATGCTGCGCGTTGAGTCAAAGGTGTGAGGTTGCACAGTTTTCGCTTTGTGATGTCTGCACTCCTGAGCGCAAACGCTGTGGCGCACTGCTCTGCAGTGGGAATCTAAACTTGCCTTTGACACTGCGACTTATACGAGGCATATACGTTAGGCAGGCTGGCGCAGCGCAAGTGGATAGCCAGGCTAGCTCGCGCAAAGCCGGCAGCATGGCTGCGCAGCTGGGGTGATGCATACTTCCGCATTGCCAGGATTGTGAATAGCCTTGCCTGGCCTTCGGCATCTGAGCTTCCCAGACGCTGAGGTCAACACAAGGTGAGTCTGCGGGCCATGTTCAATGCATTTGGTATGTACGATCGCATATTTGCCGGCATGCGTCGGCGCAAGCTCCTTCGAGTGCTTGTTCGAAGCCAGCACCCCCGTCGTGTCATACGCACCTGCACCAATCACAGCAGCACTCCGCCCTGCCTGTGCCATTGCTGATACAGCACATTATGCTGGCAGACATTCAACTGTCTGAGCTGCTCTTTGAATCGTCGCTCAATCCGCTCTTATCAGCAGGCCAGACACCCTTGACGACAGCGCCCTCGAGCGCTTCCGCCAAAAGCTCGTCTCCATTCCCGCCAGCATTGGCCAGTGGCATGTCACAGACTGCACGGTCAGACACAACTAGAAACGGCTGGAAACCTGCCTTAGGCCCTGGCACCTCTGACTTCCCCCTGGACAAGTCCAGCATCTCCATCACAAGTGACGCCAGTAGCAACAACAGTCGCTCAGGCTTGCTTCGTGCTATCTCAGCACCAAGTACAGAGGATCCAGTCAGGCGCTTTTTTGGTCCCACTAGGCATTCAGAACAGCCTCCAGGTAAGTTGCAGCAATTCCTTGTTTGGTAGCTCTTAAAAGTGCATAACACTGAGCAACTTGCATGCATCTATTTTACATTATCTGACACGCTTCATGACATGTGATGCATAGAGCAAAGCACAGGCATGACATGTCTGAGTGCCTTGCTTTCCAGCTAAGCAAAGCACACTCCTGAGCAATTTGCATGCAATTACTCAACATTCCTTAGCACGTTTCATCGCACATGCCAATCTTTGAGCACAGAACAAGCTGGCAAGGTGTGTACAATGTTTCCTTGGTGTAATGACTGCCAAGAAAGTTGTCCTTGAATCAAGCTGCCCTCACTTAACTGCTCCAATGCAGTCACAATGCGGTGATTGGTGCCCAATTGCATCTTCTTCACCATGGGAATGTCCCTATATCGCCTTTCGCCATCTTAAGAGGTTACTGTGTCCCTTTCAGGTTCCCTGACAGTTGCTCCTAAGGAGTGGGACTACAGTCCACGGCTAGTTGACAAGTGGGGCTTCTTAGCCAAGACTGTCCTCATCTTAGAGCGCCTCAAAGGTATAGCCCTGGTCAGGATTGGCTGCAGTATCATGAGAAGCCATTGCTGTAGGTCCAAAGCAGCTGACAGCACCTTCAGGCAGTACACTTTATGGTCAGGACGCTGACAAGAGCGTGGGCCGGGGCAAGTTTGTGCTGTTTTAACCAAGCAAGCTTGCACCCCCTGTGCTGTAATGTCATGTAATGACATAAGTGCTGGACATGCATCAAGAGCATTCATCGTTTCTGATCCTATGTGCAGTACTTCAGATGACAGTGTCAACCCAGCCTTCCATGTCACCATGTACATTGCTCAAATGCCGTTCTGCTTCATGTCATTTCATTCATTCAAAGCGCGTGCTAGACAAGCTCAGCAGGCTCAGCTAGGTACATACTGGAGCAATCAACTGTCTCCAACTAAACCGGTCCTGTGCTAACCTAAGCCGTCTGTATTGAACATGGAGGGCAGAAAGGTCCTTGACCATGTCGCTGGGTTTGCCCATAGCCTCTATACCTGGCAACTGCCCAAACATACACTGAAAAGGCACTCTGTCCTATGACATGCATGCTGTGTGCCCCAGCCATCAACTCTGGAGACTTGGTGTTGCTGTTGCCACCCTTGCTTATCTGTCTTATGCACTTTCTGTTCCATATGCATCAGTGACAACCCTTTGTGACTGTTGTTGCAGCAAGGCCAACTGACGATTCAGACTCTGAGGCTGAGAAGGCAGAAGCAGGTCCCTCACCCAAGAAGGCCCAACAGCCCATTGGTAAGTCTGGTGCACTGCCTGGAGACACATGTTTGTCCTGTCTGGCTGTGAGCTGAAGTTGTCATTGCCACACAAGTATATTGACACAAAGTATTTAATTGTGGGCAAGCACAGCTTCTGCAGACAAACCTTACTCAAAAGCAACAGGTTGTCTGGTTTGAGAAGGCACAGCCTGCATCCAGTTACGGCAACAAATATCTTGCACAAAAGCAGGACAGAATGTGAAAAGCACATCCAGAAGCTGCAGTGTGCACGGCTAAGCCTGGTATGTCCAGCTTGTCACTACGATGGTTATGACCTTTCGCTGACCTGCAAAAACAATCAAAGGGACAGGTCAGCTGCAATTGGTCACTTGCTTCAATCACTGCTTGATTGCGTAATTCATGGCCTGATTGATCAATCAGTCCCTTCCTATGACAGAATTATGCAGAGCAGGGACTTTTGCATCCTATCAAAGGAAGGGAAGGATCAAACAATTGATCCATGAAATCAGAAAACAAGCAAGGAGTCAATCAACTGAGCATATGCATTTGGCATGTCCCCTTGGTTGGTTTTCAACGTCGGTGGTTTACCAAGCCATGACTCCAGCAAAGGCATTTCATCAATCAATCAAAACCAAGCAAGCAATCAATAAACCAAACAATCAACCCAAGTCTATCATTGCTTCTGAGTGTCAGCAAGGGCACAGCAGTCATCACAACACGGCTCAGAATGATTTGAGCTCTAGTCAGGCTCGAATGCACTTGCCAAGGCTTTGAACTTTTTTTCAGTTTACATCATGGGACATATCAAAATGTTGACCCATGAGGCAAATGCAGACTCTGGAGAAAGTGGCGCTCAGGCTGAAGCCATGAGTCAAGCAATGCCCCAATCAAACAACTAATCGGAAAGCAATGTATTCAAGCAACCAATCAATCATGTGCACAATCACCCCCTATTCCAAAGCAACTTTTGCAGGCAGTACAGCTCAACCTGGTGCCTTTAGCCTGAGATCTGCAGGCTCAGGGGCTTTTGGAGAAACGCCCCAAAGAGACCCTGGAGGCTGACTCCACAACCAATGCATGCAATAACTAAACTATCAACCAATCATACAAACAAAGAACAGGTGGATCGTTTGCGACTCTTGCAGGCAGTGCAACTCAACCTGATGCCTTTAGCCTCAAATCTGCAGGCTCAGGGGCTTTTGGGGAAATGCCCCTGAAGAGACCCTGAAGGCTGACTCCACAACCAATGCATGCAATAAATAAACTATCAATCAATCAATGATACAAACAAAGAACAGATGAATCGTTTGTGACTCTTGCAGGCAGTGCAACTCAACTGATGCCTTCAGCCTAGATCAACAGGCTCAGGGGCTTCCTGGGAATTGCCTCTGAAGAGACCCTGGAGGTCACTCAATACCCAATGCATCCAAAAATCCGATCGTCACACAAACAATCAATCATCTAAACAAAGAACCCATGAATCATTTTTGACTTTTGCAGGAAGTGGGGCTCAGGTTGAGGCCTTTAGCCTGAGATCCACAGGCTCAGGGGCTTTTGGGGAACTGCCCCCTGGGGAGCCCCTAGAGGCTGACTCATCCCGCCCCCCTACTGAGCCTGTGACCCCCAGGATGCCTGTCGCAGCTGCCACAGGAGCTGCTACAGAAGCTGCAGCGCCAAAGCCTCAAAAGGAAGCTGCAGCTGCGGTTGCTGGACCTGCGGCTAAGACCAAGCAGGTGTGCAAATGCCTTCATGACAATCAGACAACTGCTTAGCGAGCCCAAAAGTCGTGTCCCTGCAACTCAGCTGTTGATTGCTCACACTGCATAGCCCTCACAGTGTGGGTTTGTTTGCAAAGCTTCCTTCGCATAGGCAGTTGTCAGATGGGAACCATACATCTGTTCTGTTCCCGTTCAACACATGCATGCGCTAAACTGCACTTGCAGCAATAACGCAGAACAATTCTGTTGACTGATGCAATCATGATTGCCTACACTAGTGATTAACAGCGCAGTAACCCTTGCGCGTCATCCTTTGCTTCCCAAAGGACACAGCGACCATAATTGCGCAAAGCGCAGTGACTTTGCCACACACAGTTGCAAATTCGCATGCCAGCCTACTTGTCACCTCATGCATAACACCTTACTGACCTGCTATGCTCTGTCTGCAGGCAGCTGTTGCTCCAGTTGCAGCACCCAGCACACGTGCTGTGCACCCAGCAGCAGCATTGACTGTCGCTGCATCACCAGAAGCAAGCAGTGTAACACTGCGTAGCGACCCAGGCAGGCAGCACCCTGTAGGTGGATCAGAGTTCAGCGTCGCTGACAGCAGTATTGTAGATGAAACACTGTCAAGTCTCATCTCTCACGCTGAGCAAGATGCTGTTATGTCGACAGAAGCAATCAGTACAGTGCCCAGCAACCAAGGCAGGCAGCACATTGTAGCTGGATCACAGCACGGTATTGCCGACAGCAGCGTTGTAGATGAAACACTGTCAAGTCTCATCTCTCATGTGGAGAAAGATGCCGCAACTGGGCCTAAACATTCTGTTGCTGACGGGAGCATTGTGGATGAGACGCTGTCAAGTCTCATCTCTCATGTGGAGCAAGACATGCTCATGTCAGCAGACTCGCCAGATGTGAGCAGCCACATCAAGCATGACTCGACGCTCTCAGTGCTCGGCGCTCAGAGCTCAGCCGCTCAAGGCAGCAAGGCAGGACTAAGTCAAGGTGCTGTCCCAGCTGTAGTCATGACTGATGCACAGCCCGCTAGGACTAAGCCTGATGCGGCATTAGTCATAGCTGGCGAGGTAGACAGTGTACTTGAGGATCTCACTAGCACAGCTGGGCTCATGGTGCCAGTACAGGCAGAACATGACTCATTAGCAAGTGTAGCAGCTACACACAGCGTCACAGACAGACCGCCTGCTGTGACTAAGCCTGATGATGTGGACACAGACAGTGTCATGGACAGACTGCTGTCAGAGGTTGACACGCTGCCACTGGATGAGTCAACAGCTTCTCTGTCAGTGCAAGAACATGCGATGTCAGCTGCGGCAGACTCAGATCCAAACAACATACAATCAGCTGTCATGCACACTGCTGGTGCTGGTGCTGATGCTAACGCTGATGCTGCCGTCACAAATGATGTGAACAGCATTCTAGCTGAGGTGACAAATGCTGCTGTTGAGTCAGCGTCAGCCAGGTCCGAAGGAAAGCCTGCAACAGAGACAGACGCTGTTGAGCTGTTTCAAGCGAAAGAGGTAGCCTCAGCGGATGAGGCTGGTCTTTGCAAGGATGCTGGCCAAGAGACTGACAGCGTTCTGAAGGGGCTTATTGATGATGCTACTGCTGTTGACCCACTTGAGGCTCAGCATAGCACAGGTATGACAGCAGCACGCTGCAGCTTCATGCACAAGAACATACTGCCCAATGGCCATGTTTGTGATGCATAGCACTGTCAAGGTCAGCCCCATGGCTGCCATGCACACTGTTCTCTTCAAATCTTGGCACCAAATGCAGACACTTCCATGTCAACAGTCACACATGTCTGCATGTTTTGGGTAGCTGTTGAAGCTGAGCTTCGCATAAGAATGGTGCAGCCCATTATTACAACAAGGGCACCAGTGCATGCAAATTCGACTGTCTCTTCTACCCATTACTCACATTGGCTGGGTACACTGCCCACATGCTCAGCCTGCATAGCATGCTCAGCAGGCAAGGCATGAGATGCAGTGTCATGCCATGTCTCTCACTGACCTGTGAGTGGGGAACGCAACATCTAGCAGCCCTCTTATGATGCCTGCAGCATATCCAGCACGCATTGCTTTCTTGCATTTCTAGACCGTGCACCAACAGCGTGCACTTCATGTTATGCACGGCCTTGTCTCCGCCCAAAGTGATGTTTATTACGGGTTGTTCAGGTGCAGCAGAGCAGGCAGGCCTTGCACCAGAGTCACCCGCTTCAGAAAGGCCTGTCAGCCAGGCATCTGACCCTTCAGATCCTGAGGAGTCCCTTCAGGAGAGTCTGCACGCTGTACCTGAAGTGGGTCATGTGCCAGAGGCTCAGCCCGCTCACAACAGGGTTGTTGTGCCTCAGCTCTCCTTGAACCAGCGTCAAAAGAGGCCTACAGGTCAAGCAGACACCCACACCAACTGCATTCTGGGTCAACTGAATTGTGTGCAGGAAGCCAGATCTGTTCACAGCAAAGCTGTCGTCCCTCAAATAGCCCTCACCCGGGTTCAGAAGAGGCCCACTGGTGAGGCATGCTTCTACATCAACTGCATTGAGGCTAATTTGATTGTGTGAATGAGACCGTGCCTGTTCACAGCAGAGCTGATGTTTGCCAAGTTTCAGGACCCAGCATCAAAATAGGCCTACAGGTAATGCAAACACCCACATAAACTGCACTTTGGGTTAGTCAAATCATGTGCAAGAGATCATCTCTGATCACAGCAAAGCTGTGGGCTCTGAGCTCTCGTTGACCCAGCGTCAGAAGAGGCCTACAGGTGAGGCACGCTTCTGCATCAATTGCATTGTGGGTAAATTGAATTTTGTGCATGAGGCCATGCCTGCTCACAGCAAAACTGCTGTTTTCCAGCTTTCCTTGACCCAGCGTCCAAAGACAGGTGATACATGTTTTCATGCAAATTGCATTGTGGGTCAGCTGAATCTTGAAAAGGTATGCCTGTTCACAGCAGAGCTGATGCTTGCCAGCTGTCCTTGCCTGAGCGTCACAAGAGGCCCATAGGTGATGCCCACATCCGCACAAACTGCGATCATTGCAATCAGCTAGATAACCATGTTGTTGAGTGCGCGCTGCGCCAGCATTTCAGGCAGGCTTGGGCTTGCTGCTGCAACATGTATCAGACAAAATCAGTTACAGCCAGCTTCATCAGGACTTGCACAGTATGTTTAGAATGATCAGGTCCACCTGGATCAAGTTTTCACAAAGTAAGGACAAATGTATCTTCATCAAGACTCAAGTTTAGTTTGGAAAAGGGTCCAGTTTTGGCTGATGCCCATGGTGCAATTTTATTTCAAAGACAAGGTGCTCAGCACCTGTCTCTGTCCATGTGTGCATGGTCTTACAGGCGGGGTAGAGGCTATAGTGATGCAGTTTCAGGGGGACATTATGGTTGACAGCGTCATAGATAAGCTCATGTCTGCCATGTCTGCTAGTGACATCATTGACATTATGAGCACATCTTGCTCAGGATATGTTTCTGAACGTGTGCTTGTTGTTATGCAGGCAATGCAGAGGACATAGTGATGAAGCCTGAGGGGGATGTTGTGGTTGACAGCGTCATAGAGGAGCTCATGGTTGCCATGTCAGTTGGCCAGACTGTAGGTGAGACACCCATACCTTATCCTGAGTCCACAACACAGTTTTAACAATAGCACTGTTATGCATTGTCAAAAGGCGCTCATGGTTGCCATGCCTGTTGGCCAGACTGTAAGTGAGACAGCCATACTTTGTGTTTTGCATACAATAGTTTCATGGTGCCTTGGAAGAAAAGGTGCTAGTATAATCCGCCCATAAATGTTTTTATTGTTTTGTTTTCTACTCCAAATTCAACACACAAGAAAGACGTGTTCAATTGTGTACTAAATTTTCAAATGATTTGTGGATGTTGGGGGATGTTGTGGTTTGTGTGCTGCCTGCTTGCCTCTAAGTCAGCTCTTGATAGGTAGAGAACAGGTGAGCCAGTGGTACCCTGTATAAGCCAAATGTTAGCTAGATAACAGAGGAGACAGCCATGCCTAATTTGGCGTCCAGACCATGTGGACTTGACTTGACTTCAGGATGCTTAGGCAGCAAACTTTGCTTTACCGTATCTGCTGATCTGCGCACTGCTGCAATGGTAGACTTGGTGACTTGAGCTCGACTTGAACTTGATTGACTTGACATGGTACACTTGTGATTTGTTGCATTGTGCTGCCTGTGTTTGCTGGGCTGCTTGCTTGTTTCAATCAATCACTCAATCAATTACATTCTCTGTCCTTGGGACCCAACAGGGGGACCAAGAGACAATATCCAAAACAAAACAAAACCAAAAAGACAGTTCAGCCATAGAGGGCTGACATAAACTTCTTTCACGCAGTCATCAGTACGAAAGGTATACTACATATAGTGCATTGGTTTGTTTTGTTTGGCGGAACCAGCAGTCACGTGTCTAGTACGCAGAGAATGGATGAGCCAGCCATGACTTATGTGGTGTCCAGACCAAGTAGTTTTGGATGTTTAAATGCAGGCTGGCATCCTCTGTCTTCTGGGCTGCCTGCTTGCCTCGACTTAGCTTTAGGAATTCATCAGTCAGACTTTGTGCGCCTCAAAATGCGGTTTGCATCTTGTGTTGCTGCCAGCCTTGTATTCAAGGCCCTTCAGGCTAGTGCCCTTGGGGCAGGGCTGGCAGAAGCACAGGATGAGATTTGCATTTGAAGGCACAGAAAGTTCAGCTGACATTGCCTATAGTCTGGCTAGCTGACCCCTTCTTGCTTGACTGACAACTTGATCTACTCAGTACTGATGGTCTCGGCGCGAGACATAGTGACTGAACCTGAATTGGCTGGTTTCATTGTAGCTGTACAATGAACAGCAATTTCTGAGTCTCGGCAACTTCGGAAGTTCAGTGTTGAGGCTTGACATTGATTTTCGGCTGCTTGTTTGTCAGGGTTGCTGAGATGCAGACCACAACATTTGTAGATTTTGAATCTGGGGCATGTTTTTGTCACCTCCATAACGGGATCTGCAACTTCACAAAACAGTATAGATAGCTTGCAAGCCCTGCTTTATAGTTTGGATGGTGGGATTTGACCCCTGGTTTCAATTTTGAGTGTGTGACAATAGCTGGATTACCTGTTCAGCAGTAATCGCTGACAGGTCTGGTGCTTTGCAGGGCACTCCACTCCTGCTGCTGTTGCAAGGCAGCTAACAGCTGACATCGAGTTCACTCTAGCTAGCATCACAGAATCAGCTGATCTGGATGTCCCCAGCCAGAGTGCCTCTCATGATGAAGCTGGTCAGCAGCTGCCAGACAAGCCCAGCTTCCTGTCAGATGCTCATTACTCACCCCGCATCACGGCAGATGTGGACGCTGTGGTAGCTGACCTGTCAGCAACTACCGAGGGTTTAGTCACTGAGCCTTCTCCTGCAACTGCCCCTGGGGCTGTCCCTGACAGCCCTGCGTCCATGAGTGTGACTGAAGCCGGACCACCAGCACGTGTCACAGCTGACATTGAGGACACTCTCACAGACTTGGCACAGGATGTGATGACTGATGCTACGCCCACAGCATCAGACACACAGCCTGTGAAATCTGGTGCTGAAAATGCTGATGAAGAAGTTGGGGATGCAATTCAGCTGCCATCACGCATCACAATAGACATTGATGACGCTATGGCTGACTTGACAACTTCAGCTGTCCATGCGTCAGTGCAAGACACATCCTCAGCTGTCCATGCATTTGTGCAAGGCAAGGAAATGACAGCTTTGCAGCATGACAGCAAGCCACAGCGTGTCACAGAGGATGTCGAGAGCGTTGTTACTGATCTTGCGGCATCAGCTGATGACAAGGATGCAGCGCTTGTTGTTAGCACAGACGCACCACAGCATGTGACTGCAGATGAGACTACACCCATGACTCATCTGGCAGCAACTGATGCACCTGATGAGATGCAGCATCAGCAAGCACAAGCAGCTGTGTCTGCAGCTGCTCACAGGCCAGTGCGTCTGACAGCAGATGTGGACGATGCTTTGAACGAGCTGTCAGCCTCTGCAGATGAGTTTGAAGTTCCTGATCCTCAGGCTCAGCCGAGTGATCCGCCACAACCGGCTAGGGTCACAGCAGATGTGGATGCAGCACTGGATGAGCTCAGATCATCTGTGGATGATCCTGCTGAGCCTGAGGCTGGTGCAGCTGCTGTTGCTCAGCCGACAGAAGTCATGGCAGAAGCTGACTCAGCTTCAGATGAGCTGACAGTATCTGCAGAGGAAGGTGCTGAGGCAGATGAGGCACAATCAGGGCGAGTCACAGCAGATGTGGATGCACTGGATGATCTAACATCATCTGTGGAAGACACTGTTGGTAACGCAATGCATCAGGAGTCTGCTGAGACAGCAGCGGTTACAGCAGCAGATGATCTGGCAAATTCACCGGACGAGCGTACTGATCAGGCTCAGCCAGGGCGTGTCACACTTGATGTGGGTGAGACGTTGGATGATCTGACGTCATCTGTGGATGATCCTGCTGCTTCAACTCGGCAGGCAGCGCAGGCAATGTTCAAACTGCCAGGATCATCAGATCAGCTAGCATCAGCTGTACATCCTCAGAACGGTGTTAGTCAGCTGTCAGGTCACCATGACACTCATGCAGTCAGACCACTACTGCGTCTGACAGCAGATGTGAATCTGACAGTAGATGAGCTTTCGTCCTCGGCTGCGGCTCACGCTGCAGCAGTCGACAGCTCAGCACATGACTCAGGCATGACTGATGCATCTGGAGCTGAGGAGGCTTCAGCTTCTGCAGCAGCTGCTGCTGTGGATGTGCCTCTTGAGGACAGCTACCAGGCAGATGCCTTTGAGGCAGAGGAGGAAGCTGAGATGGCAGCTGTGGCAGCAGCTGCTGCAGCAGCTGCAGACGTTCCTCTTGAGGACAGCTATCAGACAGATGCCTTTGAGGCAGAGGTGGATGCTGAGATGGCGGCTGTGGCGGCAGCTGCTGGAGAAGCTGACATGGCAGCTGCTGGAGAGGCTGACATGGCAGCTGTGCCTGACAGGCCAGCCAGTCCTGTGGCGATGCAGCTGGCCAGTGCAGAGGCCACAGCTGTAGCCACTGCTGACGAAGAAGTAGGGGATAGGACAGCACCAGCTAGCCTTGCTGGCGATGCCATGTCTGCTGATCAGATCCTTGTTGGAGGTAACAATGCCTTCATTGCTCTCCTGGAGGAAGACAGGCATAGTACTTCATTACTGTACATACTTATAGGACACACAAAGTATGTGCTGAATTGCTGATAATGCTGCACAATGCATGTGTACAAATGTACATGATTGCTTAGACATTATGGCTGTGTACTATCAATGACCTGTTCCTGTGTAGATGTACGCATGCAAAGTGCACATTCGCATGCAATGTGGATATTATTTGTTCATCTGACAGGGCATGCATTTTGGAATGCAGATGGTGGCTATCATAATGATGACTTTGAGGCTGATGACGTGCTGCTACCAGAGAGCAAGTCAGAGGATGGTGCCATTGCAGCAGCGTTGGCAGAAGGGCATGATGAAGAAGCACAGGTTCGAGAAGAAGATGAGCTGAGCCTCAGCAACTCAGCATCATCATCTGACTTGGAAGCCATCAGTGAAGCTGACTCAGCAGCTGAGGCCGCATCTGCCGCCAATGAGTCATTTCAAAATGATGCATTTGACCTGGAGCGCGAAGCATCTGAGGTTGCAGGCCTGTCATCATCAGCAGCTCAGGACTCAGCTGCTCAAGACTCAGAGGCTCAGCGCTCAGCCGCTCACCCCTCACAGTCTCAGAATTCAGCTGAACAGGATGCCAGCAGCTCTCAGAGCTCCAACAATGCAGACTCAGCTGCTCATGAGTCAGCAACCCAGGACTCAGGGCATGAGTCATCAGCTTCTGAGATGGCTGCAGCTCCTCAGCCGCCATTGCATCAGAAGCTGAGTGATGGGCGGCAGTCAGGCAGACCCTCTAGGGCTTTCATCAGGCATGCCATCAGCCTGACACAGGCCGATTCTCCCAAGGGTCCTGCCTCAGGGCCAGTGCTTGCAGCCCCCCTCCCAGCCACCCCCCAAGCCCCTGCAGGGCCTCCACCCAGGCACAGGTGACTCGCCTTTCCTCACTGCACTGTCAGCACAAATGCAAATCATGTGCATGTTGTACTCACTGTCTGCCAGATGATCTGTGGTTGCGTGATTGAGCTTGACTGCATTTGCCATTTCTATGCTACCTGTTTCCTCTGCTCACATGCCCTTTGACAATATTGGCTGAAATGGGTAGCCCAGCATCACATGCAATGAACACAGACAGCTCCTGCGTATGCCTCAACGCCAACTGACGGAGCTTATCTCCAGAACAGCAGTGCATCTCAACGTCATCATCAAAGTCTTCACCCCACAGTGAGACCATGATTAACTTGCTATTCTGTCACAGAAGAAGACAGCATGCCCCTCTGTATCACCAAGCCTCCCAGTCAGGTCAGGGCTCAATAGGTCAGCCAGCCAGGATTGAGGCTTTCTGGCCCAGCCCTGCCCCAGGGCCTGCCCCAGGGCCTGCCCCAGGGCCTGCCCCAGGGCTAAACCCCTACATGCCCCCTCGCCGCCCCTCCCCTAGGGGGCGGCTGCAGAAGAAGAGGGCTTTGCCGTACGGCCCTGGGGCAGCCTGGGACAGCCCCAGGGCAGATCTCGACTTGAATGGGTCAGACACAGTGGATCTACAGGTAGGGTTGATGTACTTGTGTAGTGCACGGTGCTTTGTTTAGACATACTTATGTGTGTGCACATGTTGCCAACTTGCCCATGTGCATACGACAGAACTCTGCCGTATCAAGAGTGCACTCAGCTGGCAAATTTTGTCACATTTCTGTGCAATTGAGCCTTATTCTCATGGTTCTTGGCCTCATCCAGAGCAGTTGGCAACTGGGCATGCATGATGACAGGCATTGCAGTGTGTTGGTGCAGCCTACAGTGAATTTGTTGATCAAAGCAAAATCAACCTAAAATCTGGCTGCATATTGACTCACTGTTACATGACACGCAAAATTGATCAAGACCCTATGAGTCACTGGCAACATATTCCTCAGATTTGACCATGCTGACTAGTTTTGGGTCCGTGCACCGTAGAAGCTTTCAGACGGGCCCTTTTGTCACTACACCCTATTGGGCCAATTGAATGCAATACATCTTGCGCTTAGTATCGTAATGACTACATGCGTGTTGAAGCCACATCCATACATCAGAATTTCCACAACACAATGAACATGACAGCCCTGTCTGCAGGAGCTGGGCAGGCCCCTGGAGGGGTCTCAGGGGGCTACCCCACATGCCCTGCCAGAAAAGAAGAGTCCTCCAGGGGTGCAGCTGACAAGGCACCTGGAGTACGACATCCTGCACTGTATTGCCAAAGACAGGCCCGAGGTAAGCATCAATCGTCATCAACTTACAGCTGTCTTTGCGTTGTACAGACATCTATCATGCTCACTGGCCACAAAATGCATTTGGAGGCAGAAGCTGCTATATCTGTAACTAAACGCTAAGTGTGCGGCAAAATTCCACCTGTTATGGCCGTTAGCACATTCATAAGTAGAATCCTCCTTGCATGACAATAGGCAGTGAATCCAGCTCTGATGGTGGCCTTGCATGCAGCATCTGTCATGGCTTGTGGTGAAGGCGCAGGAGGTGGGGTTGCATGCACCTTGCAATCACAATCTCAAAGTGGATCTGTACACTGACAGCTGTCTTGTGTGCAGCATCTGTCATGGCTGGTTGTGAAGGCAAGGGAGATGGGAGTAAGGCCCACCAACCCAGCAGTGGCCGCCGCTGCCACGATCTGCCGGCTGGCACGCAGGCAGGCCGTTCCCAAAGCGCCTCCCCTCCTCACTCAGTAAGCTACTGCCTTGCTGCAGCCCTTTCAGCACACAGACTACATTCGCGTGTATACACATGTGCATAAAGATACGTAAATATTTACACATATTCGTGTGTGTAGTTGTATACATCATCAGCCACCTTGTTGTACACTTCAAGGTCGCCAAACAAACTTCTGCTACAATCTCTCAAGGGAGCATGCCTCCACTCAGTATGTAGTCATTGGGGAAGCTGATGCAAAGCTTCCAGTAGCTTTGAAGCAAAATGCTTTGGCTCAAGCCTCAAGGGCTGATGCAAGCCTCAAGTGCAAATGCATCAACCTTATTACCTCTTCAGCAGTGCATCTGCGCTTCAAGCATACAGCATCTAACTGACTAATGTTGACTGCATTGTGTAGGTAGCTTCAGAACATGTTAATCAGCCGCTCAAGCTGGATGAGTTGTGAGGATAGAACATGTAGCTTGACTGATCTCTTGGCTGTGCTCTGAAAGCGCATCAGTCACTTACTATCACAGTGGTAGTCCATTGTTTTGGTTGAGGTCTGAGGACAACACACGCTGGCTTCACAACCCACGTTGGCTTGACAACACACACGACTGACTACTGTCTTGTCTTTGTTGCTCAGGGAGCTGCAGGACATGCGGGCTTCGCTCATCGGCTTGGACAAGATTTACCATCGCCACGCCATCATGCCTGGGGCTGTGCGCAGCAGCCCTGCCTTCGACAACGCCTCAAGGGCCCTGCAGCGCCTCACACTTGACAATGAGGCGGCCGCAGCTGTGGCCACCGCTGACCTGCCAGCAATGCAGCAGGTGCTTGAAACGGCAAGGAAGCAGAACAACCCAGTCATTGCCAACAGAATGGAGGTAAGATTTTCCTTGTTTTCTGAATGCTGTGCAAGATGGTTACTGCAAGGTGGCTAGAATGTCAAGCCATGCTATGTCATGGATCTGCACAGGACACAACTTTTTGCCTGGCGCTTGAGTAGGATAGATGTGGCATATCTTGTTGCATTGCATGAGGAAGTTGTGCCAAATTCTGTGGCATGTATTCCTGTGGGCATCAGCTTTGCTTGCTGAGCATCTTGATGCTTTGTGATCTATGCAGCAATGATACCTTAAACCAGCAGCCCTTCCTGTTGCCCTGTGTTCAGCAGTGCTGAATTGGTTTTCCTTGCCGAAGTGATATTGCCAAGTTGATAAAGTCACCGCAGGCTGCAACTTAAGAGGCTAGAGAGGCAGGCAGCCCATTACAAATCCACAAATTTGATAGGCAGTGACAATGCAGGTGTCGGCCCAATGCGTTTCAGTAGCACCATGCCCCATCATTTGGTGCAATCCAGTAGGGCCCTGGAAGGGGCACTTCGGCTACAAGCCCGACAGTACACATGCATGCCCTCTTGATCAGCAAAACTTCAAGCAGAAGCCCATATGATAACAATGACAATCATTATCATGATGACAGCGACGTTGACAATGTTGTTGATGCTGCAGGCTGCAATTCAAAGGCTAGAGAGCGAGTTGGCAGGCAGCCCATCCTCTCAGTCAGTGCGGTCCAGCAGGGCTCTAGAAGGGGCCGTCAGATTGCGGGAGCTGGCCAGTCCAGTACGGCCCCGCAGTGTGCAGGGCCCCCGGGCTCCCTCACCCCGCCCTGGGGCCCACCCCCAGCTGTCTGAGGAGCTGGTGCGCCGCCTGGAGGAGCATGATGACCAGCAGGTTATTCGCTGCCCATTTCTGACTAACACAAAACAAAATTATGAAGGCAACAAGAAGAGCCAGATATCACTCCCTGAACCCTGAGCCCTTAGATATTAGCCTTTTGCCTAGAAGTAATGGAGCAAAAGTCTAGGAACACCAAGCACAACTCCAGCTGTCACAGGACCTAGTGCGTCGCCTGGAGAAGCTTGATGACCAACAGGATACTTTCTGCTTGACTGCTGAAAAAACCAATCTATGCAGTTAAACCTGGAAGCCGACTAGCAATGTAAATAGGCGATGGAAATTGCCAATTAGCACATGAAAACAAGGTTAACTGGCAAGGCCAAAAGCATGTTGTGTGGACAATCAAGTTCTTGCTAACGCTCACAATCATGCTCACGCTCGCTCACGCTCACTCACGCTATCACTTACACTCACTGTCACACTTACATTCAAAGACATACTCACGCTCACGCTCACCCTCACGCTCACGCTCACACCCATGCTCACAAAGGCAAGTTGCAGGCAGCAGTACATCTAGCAACAAATTTCGCCACAATACGGCAGCAGTACATTTGGCGTGGCTGGCTCAGAGAGATGAGCAGCGACCAAGTTCTGATGTTAGCCAACTATGTGGTTCAGGCGGCATTACACCTGACAGCAACATTAGTAGCGTCAGTCAATTGTGTTATGCAGGCGGCAGTATATTTGGCATGGCCGACTCAGGACAATGAACAGTAACAACTTACTAATCTTAGTCAACTATGTTGTGCAGGCGGCAGTACATTTGGCATGGCTTGCTCAGAAGGATGAGCAGCGGCGGCGGGAAGAAGCACGATTGGCCACAAAGAAGAGGAACGCCCGTTTGCCAGAGTGGTACCTGCAGACTGAGGCATTGCGGCCACGCATTGATTCTGAAGATTTCGCTGCATGGTGAGTGTCTTCTGGCAACTGCATGGTCCAAAGGCAAGGGCTGTACATTTGTTGGGCCTAACGACTTTGCTGCGTGTTGTGTCCTTTTTTAGCAACTGCACAGCAAAAATCAAAGGCTGCGAAAACATCAGCTCTGAAGACTTTGCTGCATTGTGAAAATTTTCTAGCAAGTGCATATGAAAAAGCAAAGGTTGCAAATTCATACATTCTAAAGATTTTACAGTGTGATGGGTGTGTCGCGGCAACTGCAACTGCATGGTGAGAAGCAAAGACATTGAAATTGTCCTGAAGACTTAGTTGCCTGGTGAGTGTCCTCTAGCAACTGCACAGTGAATGCAAAGGCTGTCAAATCATCGATTCAAAGATTCTGCTCCTTGGTGAAACTAACTGCAGCAGATGCATAGAAGCTGCTGCAGTCAGGTAGACAAAGAACCCCTGTGTAAGTGTGTGAGGGGGGCATTTCGAGCCATGCACGTCATTGAGATAAGTCAACACTATGCTGATCCAAAGATTCAAGGCAGTGCGAGTGCTTGATGCTGAGTTAGCTTTAGGTTCCTGAGGTATTGCCTGTAACACATGCATAGAATAGTAGATAGAACACCTTGTGCAAATGAGCACTGTGGCGTTTCAAGCCATATATGTCATGCAGATGTGTGAACACTGTGCTGACCCAAAGGCCTTGATGTGCTTGATGCAACGTCAGCTTCAGACGCCGACCCTTCAAACTTGACTGTACAGTGACTTCTCATTGTAACAACTGCCTTGGTTCCCAAGAGACTTGTCCTGGTATTGAATTGTGCTTACTCAAAGGTGCCACTGCAGTCAGAATGCAGTGATTGTCTACCAAATGCATCGTCCTTACACTGAATTTTATTTTATGTTAAATGACCCTACAACGGGCAGTTACTACAACAAATGCCTGGAATAGCAAAACAAAAGATATGCATGTTTGTGCAGGCGGGAGTCTCATGCAGATGAACTGCAGCAGAAGACTGCAGACCAGATGAGCATGATGTACATCCAGACCGTGGAAGCAGAGCTCAGAAAATTCAGGTAGTTGCACCCTCAAGCAAATCCATGCATGTTTTCAAATTGTTTGTCTGCATGCTGCGTTTCCTGCACGTTCAGACAGTGGAAGCAGAGCTCGACAAGTTCAGGTACTTTCATCCTCAAGCAAACCCGTGCATGACTTGAAATTGTCTGTCTACATGATACATGCCTGTATATCCAGACCGTGGAAGCTGAGCTCAATAATTTCAGGTATTCACATACTCAAGCCAACCCACGCAAAATCTCAATTTATCTGTCTCTATGTTGCATGTGCTGTACATCCAGACAATGGAAGCAAAGCTCAGAAACTTTAGGTACTAGGATCCTCAAGCAATAACATGCATGAGTTTGGTTTATCTGTTCGACTGCTACAGACTCTGCTCAATGCATATCACAGCCCTGTGGTAATTGGGGCTACCTGCATGTTGTATATGACCAAGCTCCAGGGAAATGTTGGTGAGCCTTTGCTCATAAGTTGCATTCATGATACGCTGATGCCAGGTTTCTTGAGGTCTCACAATGCTACACAATGCTGCTGAACAATGCTTGTCGTCACTGTACAGATCAGAAAGCGTGCTGTGTGGCAATCTCTCTTTGGCGTGCTGCAATTGCAGCCCACAACAGCACAGAATTACAGCTTTTATGATTACAGCGCAATGGCATTGCCCCTGAAATTATCCAGCATCATGTTGTTGTGGCCCTAATGGCAGCACAAGTCAAAACATTCAAGGCGATCATGTTTCTTGCAATGCCATTGCTCTCTTAGATGACATATGCAAATCGTACTGCCTTCAGCTCTCTGCAAGGACTACACACACAGACATAGAGACACATTGTCTGAGAGTGCTTCTGGTGATGCAGAGTTGAGTACATGAAGCGCTGCAATCATGCCAGGGAGTCCAACTGGCGCACTGACCATGTGCACATGAAGCGCTATCTATTTGATGACACTCTTGAGAAGCTGCCATCCAGAGTAGTTGTCTCCATGCCATATGCCAGCAACTCTGGAAGGTTTTTTCAGTGACTATAGATTAAATCAATCTGACTTTGGGCTCTTTAGGAGTGACAAGCTCCTAAGTTTCTGTGCCCATTGTGATGTCAGTGCATTCCTCATTAGTGGTGCTTCGTAAGCAAGCCTGTGACTGCAACTATGCAGTCTCTGTTGAATTGTTTTAGGATGCTTTGATGCTCATACGCATCACCTCCACTGCCATTTCTGTGAATGTAACTGTAAAGCGGCAAACTGTTCTTGCATGGCCTACCACATCTCGGGTTGAAGAATGCATGAGTGAAGCCGCAGCATTGATCATATATCAGCATTATCAGTACGACTTCCCAATTCAGCAAAATCTTTGCATCTTGCTGATTGAAGTGCACTACTCAATTGCATTGATCATTCCATGCAAGCAGAGTCTCTGCTGTTAAAGGTAGCATATCAGCTCTAAGGCGTCACTCATTGATGGTACTATCAATGGCTCAGCATGACTGATTCTTGAATTGACAGCTTTGTGATCAAGAGTGCAACTGTCATGTTGCCGTTACAGGTTGATGACTGATTCTAAGCTGTGTATATGTCTATACACATGCAATTGTTGCAGGGGCACAAGGAGAGGCTTTGAGCTGACGTTGCAACTGTGAACGTTTCGCAACCTGTCTGCTAGGCTTCTCAAATTTGCATGGTGCTTTGATGCCCTTACACGCTCCTGACATCACTGAGCTGAGTCAGCTGTGCCAAACAATGCATTGGGCTTCAAGGCGCGAATGCTGCCTGCCTTGGCTTACTAAGCAAAGAAACGGTGAGGAGCCGCAATGCAGCGACAATACATACCTGGGGGGTTGATGAGGTCGCTTATGGTCTCGAATGCAATAGACAGGAGGTCGTAACTACAGCTACAGGCCCTTTCTGCCTGTTGCAAGTCTTTTTAATGTATCGCCCTCCATCTTGTTGTACCTACGCACTCCACGACCCACTTAACGATGTCTGGGCACCAGTTGATATCAAGAATGTTTCAGCTCCTTGTAATAAGGGCTCGGCTATGGGTCAGAAGCTGGACTAGGGTTGTTGAGAGGGCCTCAGGGGTGATCGTTTGGATTAGCAGGCGTCTGTACGACATCTGGCAAAGCACAGTGCAGCTGCTTCGATAGCATGTAAGCCGTCCGCCTGTCAGTCACAATATACTTGATTACAGCACAACAGCTGTGACATGGGCAATATGCTGCCAGGCATTTTGAGCATGGTAGTGCACTGCTCAAGCTGTGTCGTTCCTCAATTTGAAGCAACGCTGATTGCAGTCCTGTCGAAGTGATAGTGGTCGAAGATCATGAGTTCATAATGATGCATCCTGCCGCCAGAGTCGTGATCAAGCCGCTGGTGTAAAGGCTGCATACAGTCTTCTGTTGTACTATTGTCACGTCACAATATCAGTCCAAGATTATGGTGCAAGCAGCTTTTACAGTTGGTCTTGCCCCAGGAGACTCTAGCCATTGTATCTGTTGCGGAGGCTTTCAGGAGGTTCCTCAGTCATGATCAAAGGATTCTGCTCAAGATACCGCCTGATTGTGGTCTTGCGGTCTGCCAGGAAAGTGTGATCCAAGAAGCTCTCACATGCTTGCGAGCCCAACTTCTGTGCTGCAAGCACACAGTGGCGCAGGTACACTCGGCATGGCAGAACATCATCCCTGCAACAAGTCAGCTCAGCTCAACAGTTGAACTATCTGTCAGAGCGCTGTCGCCATCAGTACATGCTGCTGTTGCATGTTGGCAGCACCCTGTGCGTTGCATAGGCCTTGTTTGCAGCCGTTGCATGCATCAGGTCAAGTACTTGGTAGGTCTGGACTGCCTGGGCGCTATGTGCTGAGCTCAAAGTGTTTTGACAGGATAGGCTACCGCTCTGTGGCCATGCTGCTGCCGTTGCTCTTCAGCACAGCCATGAGCACGACCAGAAAGCATGCATGTCTTTGTGGCTTGCATGTTGCAAACGCTCCAACAGCATGCAGTGGGCTTGAGGCTATTGTCAGCAGGCATGCTCAAACCCACTAGTAGCACAGGGACGGAATAGTCCTGTCTAAAAGCAGCACTAAGCCCTGCTACAGGGGTAAGGTCCGCCTTTGGGTCCTACTGTGCCCAGCCAATCAGCATTGACATATGCAAGTAATTATTTGCACTGATGACACTACTGCTTACCTCCACACCTTCTTGATGTCATACTTTGTGTATCTTCTGTCCCACTCATCAGGAGGGCATCGCCGCTGCTTGTATGCAGTGTCATCCCAGGCTGTGCATAGGACCTTGCAAAAGAGATACAGGCAGCTTTCAGTTGCTCCAGCATCCTTGTCACAGGTGCAAATGCGGCCGAACTGCGCAGCATTTGTAAGCTGTTCATGTGTGTCAAATGGAGCGGTTGGTTGAGTTTGGACTGCATTTCAATCAAGTGCACAGTCAAAGTCTTGAGACTCACTGATAGGCAAGAATTTGGTCCGTTATGCAGAGTCCACGTCTGCACAGCCACTAGCTTGAATTCATGCTCCCTTTCGATGAAGGCATGAATAGTTTCCTTATTGACCGGGATGTCAAACAGAGAGACCACGATCTCCTGGCCTTGACATGGCTCGCAGCTCAGGCTGGAGATCTCTGTGGTCTCGGGACGCGCTATACCGCGCTGAAAGAAGATCGATGCTGTGTGCGCAAAGATGCGTCGGTAGCCTCTGACCTTGCCAGCGCGGAAATTGCGCAGATGAGGAAATGTCGACAAGGTGCTCGTGACTGATAGCAGGGATCCGAAGCCAGCAACGCTGATGAAGCCTTCAGCATTCTGTTCACCACCATATAAAGTGTAAACGCGACTGATTGCAAATTTGCAGGCTACCTCAGCGAAGCACTAAGCCAGTGACCAGGCTTACAGCTAGACCTGTAAACTCGTCGTCAAGTTCCTGCCCTGCCGCCAGAGCAAGCGGCATAAATCCGACGAGCCAGTAAGGATAAAGTGGTAGTCTTGCTCCAAGACGCTCCAGGCGAAAGCGAAATAGCAGAGCTTGTGCAGCAGATTGGGCACAATATCGGCTTCTAGCTTAACTTCAACAGTGAGTCAAGGTTTCGAACCCTTTGCAGCTCTCAGTCGTAAAGGAGCAGGAGACCATGCGGCAGCGCAGCTCTGATTTGCCAAGCGCAACATGACATCGACGTTGCTGTTTGGCAGCACGCTGTACAGACCAGCTCGGCCCGTTAGTTCCAGACTCAGACCTAGCAGGTCTAGCCCAGGAGGATCGCTGGCAACGACTTGTCGAGCGACCGCAACCGCGACCGTCGAGTTCACAAAGTATCAGGGCCTCGGAAATGACTTTATACTAGTAAGTCATCGCTGATGCTGGCCGCATCGCTAGCGCAGAGGGAGGGTTGCGTTAGATACTGAGCATATTGCTGTCAACAGGTGGACAACCGGCATCAAAACGAGCTGCTTGTTTCAGCAGAAGCTGCAGTCAAGCTGTGCGACAGAAATTTTGGCATTGGTGGAGATGGCGTGAGTACCATGCCATCATTTCGCATACTGATGCAGTCACAGCTTCAATTTCGTTGAGTGCAAAGCTGCGCTTGCTGCTCAGGTCATCTTTGCTTTGCCTCCGCAAGGCGATGTGGACTATACAATGCGCATATACAATTCAGATGGCAGTGAGCCAGAGATGTGCGGCAATGGCATCAGGTGCTTGGCAAGATTTGTTGCAGAAAAGGACAAAGCAGGGCCAAGGCAGTATAAGGTGCAAACTGGAGCAGGTTGTCATTCTTTGCTAAATCTGCAGCTGACCTTGCAGCTGCAGGATGATATGACCATGCGCATGGTGCATGTCTTGCGTGCAATCATGGTCATTTTGCACTACATGCATGCAGGCTTGATACAACCAGATTTGTTAGAGGATGGTCAAGTTTGTGTGGACATGGGCGAGCCAATCCTTGAAGCGGAGCGGATCCCCACAACATTGCCTGCAACACAGGTCAGCTGTCAATAGCACCATGTGTTCACTCACAACATTGCCTGCAACATTGCCTGCAACAAAGGTCAGCTGTCAACATCGCCATGTGGAAAATTACAGCTTTGCCTGCAACACAGGTCAGCTGTCAAAATTACAATGTGTATACAGCAAACTCTCTTTGTAAAGACTGCTTCGGTAATCGAAAAGTTCGCCCTGAAATCAAATTGTCCTTACCCAGAGGGACCACTGCAGTCAGAACGCAGTGATTGATTACCAATGGCGTTGTCCTTACATTGAGATTGTCCTTACATCAAGTGTCCTTACAAAGAGAGTTTACTATACCCACAGCATTGCCTGCCACATAGGTCAGCTGCGATTATTACAGTGGCAGCTTCAAAGACAATAGCTGCGATGCCCATCCAGATGCATTGCATGCCCTTCAACTGACATCCCAAGCTGACCACTTCAAGCCCTCTGAAACGAGTATTTTTGCAAGCGTGCTTTCCTCAAAACAGGCTTGCAGTTGTGCTTTGCCTAGACATTAATTCGCTGAAGATATATTTGAGATGTTGCTGCATGCTGCAGCAATCAGCAGTGGTGCAGGGCCCCTTGCAGATAGCGGGTCAAGAATGGCTGGTCACATGTGTCAGCATGGGCAACCCACATGCAGTTGTGTTTGGCAGCAGGGAAGGCAGCCTTCAGGTGCAGCTTCATAGCATGTGGTCATTGCTTCAAACAGTGTACATTGGAGTATTGCTTGCTACTGTTATACATTGGGATACTGCTTGCTACCGTTATAAATAGGGATATTGCTTGCAGCCATTACACATTGAGATGTAGCTTGCTACCAAAGAATTCGGTTTAATCGGTCCACTGTTATTGCCACTTAGCTTGCTCGGTAGCAACATGATGCTACATTTGCTTTGGGAGGCGTTATGCTGAGATGCCCATGCATGTCATGGACAAATGGTTGCATACTGCTGTGCTGCATAATGCAGTTGCACTTACACTGTACAGCAGCAGCATTAGTACGTAGATAAGTTACTATACCCTATGACCCTTGCCGTGGGACACGTCTACTTCACATCTGCCTGTATTGTGAGGTGTATAGCTAAGCCTGATGGTACCACTCTGCAGCCTTGAGCTGCAATGATTGTTTGCAGATATAGCAACATAGCTTTGCCTGCAAGACATGTTTGCTTTGCATTTGCCTGCCTTTGGTGGTGCATGGCATGTGCTGGTACTGTTTGCATGCATGTCTAGTGATCAGTCAAACGCCACTGACCAAACCTTCTCCCTTTTTGCAGCTAAACAACATAGACATACGATCGTTGGGGCCACAGTTTGAGACAAACAGCGTCTTCCCAAAAAAGACAAACACTCATTTTGTAGAAATCCTAGATAGAGGGCATGTGAAGGTATCAGTGTGGGAGCGGGGCGCTGGTCAGACATTAGCTTGTGGCACAGGAGCTTGCGCTATTGTTGTAGCTGGTGTCTTGGAGGGAAAGACAGACCGCACATGCCAAGTTGACTTGCCAGGAGGACCGTTGATCATTGAATGGCGGGAATCTGACAACCACATTTACATGACAGGACCTGCTGAGCGGGCCTTCCGCGGAGTTGCTGAAGTTTGACTCAATGTTTTGTAGTCAAAGTAGTCAAGATGTGTTTTGATGCCACACTCCGTACTTGCTGCTTTTGCGGAAGTTGTCAGTCTAGTGTAAACGCAGCTACTACTGTCATGTTGTCGAGATTTGGACAGGAATTAGGCGTTGAGGTCACCTTTCAGCAGCAATTTGATTGCAGTTTGCTTATTGCGTTGATTTCTTGTTGTGGTGAACTCAACTGATACTTTCTAGCTGATCTGATATCCTGCACCAAATTCTCTGCAGCGCAGCTAGCAGCAACCTGCATGCCTGTTGAGCAAACGACTTGCAACCCCAGGATAAGCTTAAGAAACTATATGGGAAGGTCGTGACAATGAAACTTGCATGCCTATCAGGTCTTGCTCAGTTGCGTTCACCAATTGACCATTCAGTCTGAAGTTCCGTGGCGTCATTGGTTGCTCATTCGCACCTGCACTTTCTACATACCTGCTGCAGCACTGGCAGCATCAGCTGGCTAATCTACTATGCATGTCACTTGGTGAAGCAACACACTGCCGACCGTGGCATTTTCACGTTGCAGAAGACTGTTGATTACGCAGCACTAGTGTGTTTGTTGAGTTTCAAAGCAAATTGCTCATAGTTCAGCAGTGTTAAGCGGCAGTGCAGCTTGTGCAATGGATAAAGCCCTAGCTTTACCTGGGCAATCAACTGTGATTGAAGAACTTTGCTCATTCAACGTGTGTGACAGATATAGCTGCACGGCCAGCCTCGCTGTGCAATGCATCAGACATGAGTAACATGCTATATGCGAGCTTCAGCCTTGATATTGTGACCCATGGAAGCACTGACATGCAATGCAATGAATTCATGGACACAAATGATGTCCCCAAGGCATCTTGCACCAGACGGCACCTGTCTTTGGCACCAGAAGAATGCACAGACACACTTTGTGCTGAAGCTGTAGACATACCTGCATGTCTTGCCACTGCATATGCCAGCAGACATACTGCTTTGGTGAATTTAGTCATGTTTGGCCATGTACATGAGACTTAGACACAAAGCATGATAAAGAACTTGAAGCAGGCAAGCATACCCTTTGCTCCACAGCACAGGCGCTTTCATGAGCAACACAGTATGGAATGAGATGTTTGCAAGGGATGCCTGAGCACTGCAAGCACAGGATTGGGTATGGTCATATTCTGCTTGCTGGCTTGCAAGGAGAAGGCAGCAACCTTGATGAAGGCATTCATTTCCAAGCTGCCTCTCCCTGCTGCCTTATTTACAGCAGGAATGGACAACCATCAATGGCAATTCTCAAAACATCCAATACAGCAGTCCCGCTGCAGCATTGCTACTGATATGGTAGGGCTGAGGCAATACCCGGCATGTGATACGGCCAAGGCAGTGCTGGTCATATGATGTGGCTGACGTACTGCTAAAAGTATGTTTCTGTGATGCAGCTCAACTCCACTTGCAGCGCGCAGAGGGTCTGAGGTGGTGGTGATCCTCAAACCGCTTCTGCAAAAATGAGGTCAGCCCTGGCAGCTGCACCTGCTTGTCATCTCGTTTGGTGGTGAGCTGCATACAACGACAGGCATACTTTGTACAGCAATCTACTTGCCAAGCAGCCACGTGACAGGCTTGCTTTGCACAGCAAACAATTTGTCAAGCAGCATAGTGACAAGCATGCATTATGCAGAAAAAGCTGTAGTAAGCAACATAGTGACAGTCATTCAAGCTGAGCTGTAACGTGCACAGTGGCAAGAGCTCTGAAACCAGAGAGGGAGGCAGTAGGCGTACAATCAGGGTGACTCCGGTGAATTGAGCGCAATCACTGAAAGATGACAGCAGCCCATCCAAGGCTTCCTCTGTCTCATCCTCAGTCATGGCCGTAGAAAGATCCCTCTGCAGTAATGCAAAACATGATTTGTTTGATGTCAGTGTTTGCACAGAATGTTGGACAAGCCATAGCCTTTCATAAGCCGGGGCATACGTGTTTTCATAGAGCTGACTATGCCCCTGCTTACAGGCCATTTGTGCGTCATGAGAAGTCTTGAATGTTAACATTCACATGCTGCATTGCATGTGAGGTTGCTCTTAATTTAACACTCTAGCTCCCTGGGCTGCAAACTTGTTGCATAAGCAACAGTGGTTTTGCCAGTGTTTACTTGGCAAGCAATGGTCCAACACTTATGCAGGGTCTGACTTGGGCACACCATCGCTGAAAGTTTCAAAGGTAGCAGGTTCAAAGCATCTTGCTCAGCCCTATGGTTGCAACAACACAAGGCAAAGCCAAGCATCAGTGGTCTTACATGAAATGGAACAGGCACCAGCCCATTGTGGGCTCTCTCATGGGCTTCGGAAGCCCCCTTCAGCAGGTTAGCTGATGACGCTGCCCACTCATGACCCTCATCCCGCAGGTCTTGTACTGCCTGCTGTGCCTGGCCTGCCAAAAGGAAACCCAACATCAGATGAGGCTCAGGCATGGCAGTGCCAAAGCAACAATCAGCTGTGGTGTTCACATGCAGGATATAGACCGCACAGCCTGTCCACATGTCATCTTTGGCTATTAGTGCAGGGTTAGACATGTGCTCTGTCATGCACCTGGTGATCGCTTTCATGCAGCTGTCAACAATGAATGTCCCAGAAGACAGCCACGGCGGCCCATTCACAAACACGTGCAGACACATGGTGAGCAGAAAAGCTGATGTGACACAAAGTCTGCCAACATTTGACATATTGGTATGAACTGGATGATGCGTTGTCAACAAGTGTGGCTCAAGACTTACCTGACTCATTGCCTGCAGCAGCATGCTGTTTGGCCAGGGCGTCAGCATCTGCATGAGACTGCAGTGACATCGCATGATGCTTGTCTGCCTGAGTGGTCAGATGCTCCCCTACTGCAGTCTTCGCCCTCACAAAACCTTCCATGCGCCCGATCAAGCACTGCAACGCTCTGGTCACGTCTTGCAGCAGCTTGTAAGGGATCTGGCAGGGCAAAGCACCAGAACGATGCAGGTATTCCTCAGTATCTGCTATTCTCCTGAGGAACGCCTTTGCCTCCGTCTTGTTCCATGAGTTGCCGCCGATCAGCACCAACAAGCAGCCCTTGTTGAAGCGGTGCCTCACAAAGGTGAATCCATCTCGAGCAAGCTGCCAACTCACAGCCTGCCTGATGGCAGCTTGCTTTTTGGGAGTGTTGTTGCCGCAGCCCACTGTAAACTGCACAAGCAACTTTGCTTCAGTTTGTGTAAGCACGTCCTTTGTGCCAGTCTAACAGGACAGACTGATGCTGCAAACCAGGCCTGCTCACTCAACACAACTGTAGAGCGCTTTGACTGCTCAACTGCTTATGCCCTTAGCTGCTGCTTTGCCTTGCAGCAAACAGTTCGGTCTCTGCATGACAGCTCACGGCAGCATAAGCAAAGCGTAGAGACTTACCCTTGTTGCATGGGGCTCTTCTGATGCTGCCACTTTCAGCCCCCCCCCCCACAACAACTTGTCCACTCTGTGCTCAACCACCCTGACCTTGAGTCTATGTCCGTCAAACTGCAGCAAAACCCGCAACTTGAATGCACTGCTGTCGCTCACATCTTATGGCAGAGCCTTGAAAGCATTGCAACCTCTTCTGCAGACGGCCAGTGAACAACTCCTTGAGCAACAGCATGCACAGCTTGCAGCAAGCAAAACAGCTGCATCTAATTGCTTTGTCAGTGTTCCACCACACTCCAAGCCATGGGTCTGTGCTGGGTTCATGACCTTCGGTGTGCTGGCATGCATTGCTGTGAACATACCGCATACACGTTGGAGATGTCCTCATTTGAGAGCCGCAACCGCAGCTGGCCTAGCTGGTGCTGGTAATTCGCCATGCACCAGCAGCAGCTATTCCTGACACAGTTACCTACATAGCAAACACCACTTGACACACATTACTTGACGCACATCAATTGACGCACATCACTTGATGTTTCAGACATACTGCCTACATGACACATCACATGATGTGTACAACATCGTTGCCTGCATGACACACACCGGTACACACCCTTCTCTTGCGTGCAGAGAAAACTAAATCAGTCACGAGACGAAGAGGAGTGCTTCAGCAACACGATGCAAGCCTGCACTGCTTCAGAGCTGCACGCGTTGCAGTTGCATGCTCTAGAGTTGTGTCAGCCTGTATGGTGGTGCCACATACCAGTGAGGGTAACCTTTCCGCTTGGTTGCCAGCTTGAAGTCATACTGCAAATCTCCTCGGTCATCCAAACAGGGGAGCAGCCTGGCAGTGGCTTAGCTAACTTATAGGCTGCATTGCAATTGGAACAAGTTTGTAGACATATTTATGCAATTAGTGCCTTGATCCTTGTAGACTTTGTTGAAAGCGTCTGGGTATTGGGCGAAGCAGACGCTGCACCATTCACATCGGCAAGGTAATTTTGAAGGTACAGCTGAGGCTTGTGGCTAGAATGCCTATGAACCTTGTGCATGCAATGGTCTGACAAATATTGACTGATGTCAAACATGTGTACAGTTTGCTGTTTGCAAAACGTGCTTCAAACTCATCAGCTGTTCACGGCCCACAAAACAAGTTGATTGCATTCTGCACCACCTCATGATCAGCTCATTATCACCAAACCTGCCAGCCCTTCAAAAGCTGTGCAACATGAACATAACAATCAAGAGGTGCATTGACCTTTGCATTGCTAAGCCTTACACTCATAGAAGGCCTGTGCCTTGCTGTCTGTGCCACATACACCTAATCAACAGCAGCGGACAGCCTAGTGCATGCAGCCTTGTTTGCGTGATCCCCACGGTGCAAGCAGCATTTATCCCATTGCAAACAACAGAAATGGCTTGATGATGGAAAGCACCAATGAGAGCTTCTTGCTGAGGTATGCCGCATGTTTGCTTTTCCCCCTGGCCCTGTTGTGAGCCCGTGCAAATCAAGGTGTATCAGGCAATGCTTTGCAATAGAAGCAGATCCAGCTTGCCTTATTTATGCAAGCGTATGCTGAAGTATATTTGCCACAGCTACATGTGGATGGGGACTATATCTCAGCAAAGGCGCCTGCTGATAGAACAGCAAAAGCCGTCACTGACCACAACAGGCGTGCCTGCTTGCTGCAGCCTTGTCTTCGGTGGCAATGTGTCTGGAAGAAAACTGACCCACCTGACCTAGCAGTCGCCAAGATGGCCTGCACTGAGCAAGTGTCAAACCAAGCATGGTTTGCTGAACTCGTGCCGCAAGTAGCTGCTGATGATGCCGCGACAACGCCGACTGGACGGGAGACGGCTTGCACGCTGTCGAAGCAGCTGCACTGTGCTTTGCCAGATGTCGTACTGATTCCCGCTAATGTACACGATCACCCCTAGGCCAGCGATGGAGACCTTGATTAGCTTAATGTCTCCCTGAATGTCTCCCTCCTGAGGCCGTGCCGCCGACCCTAAGTCCAGCTTGCATCCCATAGCTGAACCCTTGTTGCAAAGCGTTCGAACAGTTATATGACCACCTGTTGGCCATTTATCGTCAAGTTGGCTCGTGGAGTGCGTAGGTACAATGAGTTGGAGGGCGATACAATATCAAGACTTGCAACAGGCAGGCAGGGCATGTGGCTTTTGTCACAACCTTAAGAGAAGTTCGAAAGACGTCGCGTATGGTCTCGAATGCAACACCATACGCGACGTCATCAACCCCCCAGGTGCGTGTGGTTTTTGCATTGCAAAGTTGAAGTGTGTTTAGTCAAAGCCTGAGGTATACGAGATGTACGAACGCAGCATCAACGCCTTGCATCAACCCACTTCACCAAAGCTGACTCCGCTGAGTGATATCAAAGCTGAGCGCATCACAGGTCTGCAATTTTGAGAAGGCTAGCAGTCAAATTGCAAGCCAGGCAAACTTTCAACAAATCTATGCCAAAAGTCATGCGCCTGCGTAAAACCCCTGGATACGAGCTTCCATACGCGCAGCCATCCAGCTTCAAGCGGCGCAACTGTAATAGCTAATACAACATTTTGTTGCGGCCCCCAGGCATTGCGCATGTATAGACATATGCATGATGACATTAGCAATTCGCCTGAGTAATTGCTAGATGTGAATCAGCCCAAAATCTGATGTATGGTACACAATGCGGTTGAATCTGATCAATCAGAATGCATCAATTGACATTTGTTGCGAAGAAATGATTGCTCGATGTGGATTGTGTGTCAAGCACGTTGACTTACTGACTAAGAGTAGCCTCACTAAATTTATTTTGGGCGTTAGTAATGAACCTTGTTTTGACAAGTTTTTCTGATGACTTTGCTGGCGACTTCAGCACGCGTAAAGGGTGTGCTTCTGTGTTGAACACCCACTCGTCAAGGCTCAACGTGTCAGCATCAGCAAACATCAAATACAAGTATTTGAGGGTCTCTGCAAGAAAGTAGCTTTGCTGTGTGTCATCGTGCTTTGGAGGCGCCTTTTGAACATCTCTAATTCCAGCGTAGCCATGTTCAACCTGCAGGCATGGCAACATGCTTGCAATGCTGTCATCAAAGACTTTTTGTGCAAAGCACTGCCCTTTATGGCAGGGTTTTGAGCAGCCATGGTCTATTTTGTGTGGTCATGAGGTGACAATACAACCAAAACAGAGACACGCACGTGGAGCATTGCTCAAAGCCAAGTTTGCACCTTGAGTGCAATGAGCTGTCAGCACCTACAAACTAGATGATGCTCATGTGAGCACAGCTTAGACCTTGTCTTAGCACGTATGCATGACAGATGATGCATATGCTACCTTGCACCATTTCTCAATGGCTTGAAAGACGCCCCAACCATACTCCCGGTATTTTGTCCGGCCTGTCAAGCGCCACAGCACAAAAAAGGCCTCAACCGCTTCTGGCCGTAGCAAATATACACGCACAGTGCTGCGCATGCCTCTGCCTTCATAGAATGAAACAAACTCTGGTGACAGACCTGCAGCCATGTTTGAATTGTGCTGCAAGACCTGACTTCGTTAAACATGACAAAGTCCGGTGACAAATCTACAGCCATGCCTCATTTGTGGTGCAAGGCAAAGTGAACTCTGGTGAACAAGTTTTAGCACATGCACTTCTTCAAGACGTATTGTTGGGCTGACCTAGGCATGGACTGAGCGTGCGTGTGTCAATCAATGATCTGCACTGACAATCTGCACTGCCATGGCTGATTACAGAAAAAGAAAGAGCAACAAAAGACAAGTCTATGCCATCACGCATCAAAACAGAAGCCTCTGTGAGTAGAGGCAGCTCAAGCTTGCTGTCTTTGGAGCAGCAATTAGCAGAAATCCAGTCTATGGGGGGCGTCAGCAGAAGATCTTGAGCAATGCAACTCACCTGTAGGTTGTGAGGCATAAAGCTGCCAACAAGTCTCCGTTAGCTTTTCAGCAAGACCCAAGTACTGATCAGCTTTGTCTCCAGTGACAGCGCCCATGTGACTGCCCAAAGCCAGCATTGCCGGTACAAAACACACCAAATGGTCCATCTTGTGCTTCACTCTTTTCCTGCTGCCCATCAAGGCCTTCAAATCAGTGCTTGCAGCAAGAAGAAGAAGAAGCTGCCCAGCAAAGCACTCAGATCAGTGCTTGCAGCAAGAAGAAGAAGAAGCTGCCCAGCAAAGCACTCAAGTCAGTGCTTGCAGAAACAAGAAGCAGAAGACAAACCTGCCCAGCAAAGCACTCAGATCAGTGCTTGCAGCAAGAAGAAGAAGAAGCCCCCCAGCAAAGCACTCAAGTCAGTGCTTGCAGAAACAATAAGCAGAAGACAAACCTGCCCAGCAAAGCACTCAGATCAGTGCTTACAGCAAGAAGAAGAAGAAGCTGCCCAGCAAAGCACTCAAAACAGTGCTTGCAGCAAGAAGAAGCAGAGATCTACATGCTCTGGCCAGCCAACAAGGCTGATCGTATGTGCCACACAGCAGCAATGACTATCCGTCCATCAGGTCAAGATTACGGCAGGCTATAGTGAAACACGCACAAATAATCCTGCTGCGCAAAGCAAGCACGCGTTGTTTTGACAGCACAGGTTTTGATTGTTTGGGCAGACAGTGGATGACATCACATCGCAGTGCGGCCAATGCCTTTCAGTGAGGAAGTGCACAAAAGACATCAGCATGCCTCAAATGACAAGCTTCTCACATACAGCCGTTTCATGTCAAGCAGATATGATCTGAGCTGACGCACACTTGAAACTGTCTGAGCTGTGCCTTGCCTTTCAAGTTCAGCCACATATGTAAGGTTCTCGGGGCTGGACACAAACACTAGTCTATCAATCATGTCATCCATTGCTTGCTCCCACATGGCTCGGTACATCTCGTCAGCATCGCTTCTGCCTTTCATGATCCACATTTTCAGCAGGTACTCATAGTAAGAGTCTCCTAGCGCACCCAGGCTGGCTTTTGTGGTGGTGAATCGACCAGTCTTTGGATTAAGATACAGCGGCATCAGCCCCTGCAAACTGCATTGCCTTAAAAATCAGCACAGAAGAAAAAGAAATGCAAAAATCTATGCTATGAGGCGTCATAACAAGAGGCTCTGTCTATAGAGGAAGCCCAGGATTGCTGGCAGAGGCAGCTCGCTATAACAGAAGTCAAGTATCAGGGGCACCAGCTCCTAAACATGCACTGCTTTTGCAGTTGTTACAACACGCAAGTACAAAAGGTATGCATGCAGATGACCAAGTCATGACTTTCTGATTGCCTTGACAGTCATCACAGAACTCAATCACACCAGCCCCTGCACATGCATTGCCAGTACATTTGTCATAAGATGCAAGCACAAAGGATAAGCATGCAGATCCCCAAGTCATGAGTTGCTGACTGTTTGAAGGCTGAGAGGGAGGCAAGCAATATGCAACAACATTGTGGCAGCCTTCTGTCAAGCATTCACTCGTTTCAAATCAGTAAAGACTTGACAATCATGCAAGGCCATGCAAAAATGTTAGTGAGAAACGGCACAATTCAGCAATGGTCAACGCTGACCAACCCACAACATGTTGACACTTTCGCTGGCACAGAGGAAAGCATCCAACTGACAAGCACAGACATGTCTTCTGGACACTGCTACAACATGCGGCACCTCCTTTTAGCGTCAAAATGTGCTTATTGGAGTCAGTTTGGCAGCATTCCTCCAGTCCAGGAATGAAGCGTGAAACGCTGATGCATCGCTCACTCCAGCTCCTCCGGCTACTCACCATCATTAACTACAAAGAACATCATCAAGCAAAACAATATCACAATCAAGGGCAGTATTGAGTGTATTTATTACCTTTTCTGGATGATTGTCATGCAGGTACTGAATGACAGCCTCTGCCTTTTCACCATAGGTTGCATTGCCGCTGTGCATGCTGAGCTTGGCAAATTCAAGCTGCTCACTGCCAAACTCTGAAAGCGTGCTGCTGCGTCGCGTCCAGATTGGATTGCGCACTTCCAATGTATCAAGTGCGATGCTGTTATAGGGGATGCCAGTGGGAGTGTCGTAGGCTGTCAGCAAGCGCCCTGCCAGCTCCTGTGCCCTGAAACATATCGAACGTCAATACCATGTTACAGCACCCGTCACTGCCATGTTTGTTGCCCATGATATCAGCAGTGGTTGGGTAAGAAGACCAAAAAGGCGAATTTAGTAGGGGTGTCATAAGCTGTCAACAGCCGTCCTGCTTACTCTTCTGCTCTGAAATGCGGCAAACGTCACTACCATGTTACAGCACCCGTCACAGCCATGCTTGTTGACCATGATATCAGCGGTGGCTTGGTGAGCAGACTGAAAAAGGAGAAAGCTGTCAGCAATCGCCCTACTATCTCTTCTGCTCTAAAAACATCATGTATCTCTATCACCTGTCAACCCAATGACACCAGCAGTGCTGTTTATCATATAAGAATGTCCATCAAAGGCAATCAACCGCCTCAGTCCTGTACTTCCAACAACTGCTGATGGCAGTTGTGTACTACTAAAAGCATCTCACTGCCTCCCTTACGTCATGCTGGCTGAGCAGATGCCAGCAGTAATGTTGTCACTAATCGCTCTGATATCCTGATGACTGTCATCACGAAATTGATATGGGCAGCTTTGCTTTACATTGAAAAGCAGTCTATGACTGCTATTCAAAGCGTACAATCATCCTGAATGTGCCGCAGTTGGCAGATGTCAAGCTCAATTCCATCTAACTTCAAAAAGCCTTGTAATGCTGCCCTTTACGGTAAGGATTTGTGCTCATACTGGGCGCAAAGCCTGATCCAGGTGGCTTTTGCTAGGCTGAGTATTGCTCCTGTGAGAATGTATCATTGATAGAAACAGCTGGAAGGAGCATGCTTGTGCAAGCAAGGCAGAATGGAAAGCACTGCTGACCTGTCGATGTACATATGGTCATTGGACAGCTCATACGCCGACAGCATGCCGCCAACCACGCGGATTGTGGTCTCAAACAAGGACACCTCGTAGGGCCTGCATGCACACATCATTTACATCACTTGTATACAGTACAGTCACAGCAATGGACTGCCACCCAAATTGGACACAAGCCTGTGGAATTTTGTTGCTTTGAAGCTCTGACACAGGACAAGCCACTGAATAACTAGGTTGCAAAGCTTTCTGTGCCAAGCATGAACTCCAGGTGTGAACAGCTTCCTTCAGTCAGTCGTGTCTACATAGCATGCCTGTCTCCCTTGGCGCATTCTGTATAAAACGGCAAGCATGGCCCATGCACATTCAAAGCTTGCGACACCGTCTTGTCCAATGACAAGCAACTAAGATCCTTTTGATATTTTGACCCAGCAAAGCCATTTACAGCCACTGCGCTTTATTGGCAGCACTGAGACGCACAACAAGCAGATCAGATGCAGAATTTTGAACATTTCATCAAGTGCTGCTTTGCATCCAGCAACTTGCGCCAATCTTCACTCAACTTCCACTTTAGTATCATGCCCGTCAAAAGCAAGGTGCTGCACATTTCTACTGTACATTGCTCTTGTGGTTTCCTCATTGCGTTTATCTGATGAATAGCTCTCCCATCAACAGCAGAGGAAGCAATTCACCTGGTGAAGTTGAGCTCATGCGCAACCCAGTCTCTGGCTTGCTTGTACTCAGCTTGCATACCCATCAGCCACAGAGTGTCCAGGGAGTCGAGAATGGTGGCCCCCAAACCCCCAAAGGGGTCTTTGCCCCTCAGGCTTCTGGGCATGAGCTCATCGTGACCCCAGGCATATGTGACATAGTTGCTCCAAGCATGCTGCATGGCAGCTTTAACCTGAGCTTGCCGCCTGCATGCAGCAAGTTCTCAGTCTATCTGGTAGTTGCTGCACAAATCAGCACACATGACTTGATGCCAGGCTTGGTTCCCCCTTGTGAACGCAAGACCCTAAATGTGCTTCTCAAAATTGTCTGAATTTGAGCATACTTACTATCCCAAAGTGCAAAATATGACACTGGCGCGGCTAAAGTGCAGTTGTATGCAGAATGGTGCTAACACTGCAGCGCATGCAGCTGAGATGGAAGCTGCAAGCAATAGCTCACAGCCTGATATCTGCATGACAAAGCACGGCATAACAAGTTTGCAATGCTGGTCCAAGGTATGAGTGACGGCTGTGACCAGAACATGCACGTGTATATAAAACGACGAAGGCCTAGCCATTTTGCAGGGCTAATACAAGGTGCATTCAGATGGCTGCGGTCAAACATGCGCATGCACATAGCTACAAGTAGGCCTAACAAGTTTCAGGGCTGCCGTACTGACAGATGGCTACACACAGAACACATGCACATCTGTAGCTGTGTACCAAAGCAAATGGCATACTGAAGATGCCTAGACGTGCAGGAGAGTGCACCGCAGAAGCTACTTCTAAGCATTGCTCAGGTGTGAGCTGCTTGTCGAGTTCAATGGTGGTGCGGTTAGCTGTGCAGAGCTCATCCAAAGTGATCTTTAAACATGCGCACACATCTGTAACTGAATGAAGGCTTACTCTGAGCATTCTGCAGGTGTGAGCTGCTTGTCAGGATCAATGATGATAGGGTCCACTAGAGTCTCATCCCAGCCTGGGGCCTCAGGCAGCTCTGGCTCCTTGGGCTCTCTGGTCTCCTTTGAGGCCATTGACTTCTGCATGTGGCGCAGGTCAGCAGTCCCAAGGCGTGGGTTCTTGTTATGCATGCTTGGCAAGCCATCAAAAAGTAGCATGTGTAGCAACTTCTCTTTGTAAGGACACTCAATGTAAGGACATTCTCGATGCAATTGGCAACCAGACATTGCATTGTGACTGCAGTGGTCTCCTTGAGTAAAGACAAGGTGATGTAAGGACAATGGTTTTGGTGACCAAAGCAGTTGTTACAAAAAAGAAGTCACTGTAGCAACAATTGGCTGACATGATGTTATCAACATAGGTGAGGACTGTGACAACTGACAGTAGCTTGATGCAGACTGGTGCAGAAGAACTGGCTAATTTGATCTGACCAGCAGGCTTGAGGGTCATGACAGCTGACATTAGCTCAGTGTAGACTGGTGCAGAAGCTTGGCTGTCACATGCAGTAGACTAGTATTGACTGGAACCTGACGCTGTATGACCCCCTGCTCAGTCCTTATGACAGAAAACAAATGACTTTGTTCTGTTCTACTCTAGCAGCAGCAACTTACAAGGGCAGCAGCTCTGTTAGCTGTGAGCGACACCACTTCTGGTTCTGGGGATTGATCATTTTTGACCGCATCAGAAGCAAGTGAAGCAACCTGTCAGCAGCAGTAGTCTTCAAGTACTTACATATACATGTCAGCAGGCTGGCGTTGAAAGCAATAAACAAGCACAAACCTCTTCAGCAAGGGTAGAAACATTTTGCAGCATGGCTGCTTGCTGTTGGATCTCTGCCTGCAAGTTTGCCAAGTCCACAGCCTGTGTATGCACACAAACGGAGTCTGCCGCCACAGCTGTCCAAATACGCTATTGTGTGGCCCTACAGACATATCCCAAGCATACCTTACCTGGTCATCTTTAGACACAGTTGCCTCAGTCACTGTGAAGCCTTGCTTTTCTTCCTGTAGATACAGATGGTCATCATCAAGGCATTGGGACGCTGTCAATGTTCGCGACTATGGTGCAAACTCACCACAGAAGATAGCTTGTGGTGCAGAAGTAGCGTGTATCCGGCTAGAACCAGACACACAGAGAGCATGACCTGCAAAAACTGGCAAGTTGAAGAGGGTGACGACACGACTTGTGACAATTGATCGAGTACTACTCACGCACCAGCAACGTTGAGCGACGCAACATCTCGGCGGAAGTGGCCAACGAAAGACTGATTGCTGCAAGTTTGTTGAGTGGGTCGATCAGGTCGACACCCGCGCGACACGGACTGCGGACTGGACGATGGGCTCCACGCGAAAGGACACACTAGTGGCGATAGATCTACCGGCATAACGGGAGGCTGTCAAGCATCGACCGGGGCAGTCGAGACGTTCACGCACAGGCACATAGTTTGCTACTGCATCTGGAAGCGACTTCTGCTACACTCTTGCTTGCCCTGCTGCAGACTTATGCACAGCGCTGACTTACACCGTGAGATCATTGTATCTGCTATCCGCACTGATGCTGCTGTCGACATGCGCAAAGCGCCATGAAAGAAGCTGATGTTGAACATACGGATGACTAAAATTTCAAACTTCTAGGGTTTCTTTTCGCTCGCTTTAGTAATTTGTTGTGACGAGGCCATCCCGGGAAATTGCAGAGGGCTCTGCAGCGCTGCAGTACGTGCTCATCACCCGCAGCGTGCCGGCATGTCCTCTGTCTTCAAGCTTATCCGAGACTTGCTGCATCGCTTGTCGACGATGTGATGCGTCAAGCTCTTTATGCAGCCTCGCACACGCTGCGGTCACACAGCTTTCTTTGAATTGCGTTTTCCCTCGTCCGCAAGCCTTTGAAGCCATACACCAGATTTGCTCCTAGTCTGGAAAGCCTCAGCGTCATGGAGCCTTTGACTGCACGGGAACAACGAAAGCTGCAAGATGAGATCGCTCGCCAGGAAAAGCAAGATCGAGCTGCAGGGCAGCAAAGACTTGTAAGGGAGGGGCAAGTGCAGAAACAGCAAAAGGCAAGTGCATTCAGCACTTCTTCACTGTTGCACTGCAAGAAATTTGCGGCATGCTTTTGACAAGCTTGCTCACACACGCAGCGCCAGCAAGAAATGCTTCAATATCAGCAGAAGCAGGGGCACTGGTTGTCACAATTGGAGACAGGGCCTACTTTTCACCCCACATTCGAGGAATTCCAAGATCCAATTGCCTATATAAGGAGCATACAGTCCGAGGGCTCGAAGCACGGTGCGTCTATTGCTTCAGCTCAAGATATCTTCCGATCTACGAAGGGTGTCGGACGTACTGCAGTGCTTTGCAGGCATCTGCAAAATCGTGCCGCCGGTGGTGCCGGCAGTCCCCAGCGGCCTGGTGAGCGCCATCTTACCTGCATGTTGCTTCCCGATCTGCATCTTCTCGCAGTATTCGCAGTCAAAACGAGGCTCTTCTGCCTTCAGGTGCTTGACAAGCCTGATGGCAGCAAGCTCAGCTTTTCAACTAGGGAGCAAGTGGTGCAGCAGCTTAGATGGGACACTTTGGACACTGCAAGGTTTTTTGACAGCCGCAAGTAAGCTTGCAAAAGCTGAGCAACAAGCACACTATTGTAAACTTCAACCATAATGACGTTTCTGTCATGTGCAGGACCTATAACATCAAAGATTATGAAAGGTTCGCAGATGATTTCCAGCGGCGCAGGTTTGGTTTGGCTGGCTGTCTGCCTGCCAAGCTAGTTGAGGTACAGTACTTTCTTTATATGAGGACACTCGATATCTCATTGTTGAGGCAATGTCATTGTAAACCAATCACTGCCTCTCAAGTGTAGTGATCTCTCTGAGCATGGAGAGTGTAATATCAGGACACCTCTTGGGCACCCACAGCAGTCTTGACAGAGGGAAAACATTGTATCATCTTGAAGGCCGCCAGCACACTTTCATTTTGTGGACGGGTCACATGTCAACAAACCCCATACATGCATGCAGGCTGACTACTGGCGGCAAATGTGCAGTGGAGACAACCCTGTCGTTGAGTATGGCAATGATGTTGAGGGCACAGCTTTCTGCCCTCCTGATGCTGATGACCCATTGGGCAGCACTGGCTGGAATCTTCAGGTGACCTTTGTTTGCAAGCTCTAATGTCTAATGTCTTTGTTGATTTGTGTAGAAGCAGCTGATTGCGCCTCTACGCACCTAGTCGATGAGTTGCTCTAGTCGCTGGATTTCAGAGCCTGCGTAGCAAATGGTTTTTCTGAATGCCATATCTCCCAGTGATCTGGCACAGCATGCCATCCAACTATTCTCTGCAGTTGAGCATGTTTGTGGCTGTGCTCTGCAGGGCATGCGCTGTCCTTCAAGATTATGTTTTGAGCCGTCGAACCTCCTGCAATGATGTGTTCAATGCTGCAATCTGCGTTTGGCAGTTTTGCATCTGCTCTATAACAGATCAGCAGTCTGGGCAAGCAAGCCAGCACATATATGAAGCATGTGTCTCAAACCCATTTATACCCTAAAGTCATTCATGCCACGCCCAACAGCTGGCATGCTTTCTGCCAGGCTATACATACAACGCTACCTCGACTGAATTCTGCCTTGCCAGCTTTACTCCAGGTTTTGCTTGATAAGTCACAGTGCACTACCAGATGCTTCAGGGATGACTCAGCTGGTCATCAATTCAAACAGACAGATTCAAGATATGCTCAGTTCTGAACCAGCTCATGCATGATTGCAGGTGTTGCCACATGAGGCCCAGTCAACCCTTAGGCTTCTCAAGGGGGACGCCCCAGGGGTCAGCTCCCCCATGCTCTACATCGGCATGCTGTTTGCCACCTTTGCATGGCATGTCGAGGACCACTACCTGTATAGCATCAATTACCAGCATTTGGGTGCGGCCAAGACGTGGTACGGGGTGCCAGCCAGCCATGCTGATGCCTTCGAGGAAGTTGCCAGGAAGCACGTGTACACTGAGGCTGTTGCGGCGGCTGTGGCGGAGGGAAAGAATGATTCTGAAGTGGCTGCTGCTGTGCATGCTGCGTTGTTGGGCAAGACGACCATGTTCACGCCCAAGCTGCTTATTGACAACGGTATGCATTGCAAATGTGTATGCCTTGTGGGTCTTATCCTGTTGCACACAGGAGGCATGGTCCAGAATGAGCGAGAAAACCTAGCAGCAACCTTGTTCTTATCGTCATCACAATGAGTAGACATCACAAGAAATGCAGGATGTGACTTAGTGTACTTGAAATGTTTGGGATTCCAATACATACTCAGCAACAGCAGCATCAGCAGTAGAGTCCTTGTATCATTTGGTGTCGTGGCTGAAGCGGCTCTATAACATGGCCTAACTGTCGGTTGCCTTGTCATTTTGGTGAAACAACCTAAATATTTGCGGCATACGCACACCAATCTGCTATTGGCATACCAGGTGTGCGGGTGACGAGAGTGGTGCAAGCACCAGGGGAGTACATCATAACCTTCCCACGCGCCTACCATGGCGGCTTCTCCAACGGCTTCTGCATTGGGGAGGCTGTCAACTTCAGCATAGGCGATTGGTTCCGGTTTGGGCTGGAGGCTGCCCAAAGATACAGAAGACTCAGGCGGTTGCCTATTTTGGCTCACGATGAACTGCTCTGCCTCGAAGGAATAGCTTTGCACGGTAGGTGATACAAATTGTCCTTTGTAGCTTTGTGTTTGAATTTGAGTTTCAGCCCGGGCTTGGGTTTGGGCTTGGGTGTGGTTTGGGGTTGGGTTTTGGTCTACCTGTTCTGGCTCATGATGAAACTGCCGTGCCTTGAAGGGACAGCCTTGCCCTGTATGTGACTCAAGGGCAAGTGCCTATTTTGGCTCATGATGAATTGCTGTGCCTTGAAGAATCAGCCTTGCATGGTAGTTCATACAGAGGCTACCGGAAACTCAGGGCACTGTTTTGCCTTGAAGGGACAGCCTTGTATGCTATGTGACACACTTTTTGCTGCCTATTCTGGCCAATGATGAATTGCTGTGCCTTGAAGGGACAGGCTTGCATGACAGGTGGCATGATGTCTACAGTACATGCTTGATATATGGGCGCTTGATATCAGGACATCTTTGTTGTCAGGACACACTACAGCTGCTGATATAGTGATCTGTTGTGCCACTGTGATTCAAGTATAGTTCAGAACCTGAGAGCTTCTTGCGCACCTGCAGAGGAATTGAAGAGTAGCAAATCAGCATGGGATCATGCTCAGTCAGACATGCACGCCACTCTCATGCAAGGCTTTGTGCAGCTCGTCAGGGAGCAGCATGCACAGCGTGCCCAGCTGGCAGGGCAGGGCTGTTCCCAGCACCTGCGCCTGCCCTTCTCAGCCAGCATGCCCTGCTGCAGGTCAGTTGCCGCACACCCTGTCACATGTCTGCACAGACTGTTTGAGCTGTTATCAGTCTGCATGGCTGGTCAGAGAGCAGCATGCACAGTGTGCCCAGCTGGCAGGGCAGGGCTGTCCCGAGCACCTGCGCCTGCCCTTCTCAGCCAGCACGCCCTGCTGCAGGTCAGCTTCATGACAAAGCGTATCTAGCATTGCTGAAACATCCCGCTGTTACGATGCCAGACACACTCTATCACATGTTTGCCCAGAGTGCATGGGCTATTGTGCAGACCATTTAGATAGCTGCATCATGTAGTAAAAAGTCTGGTGCTTTTGTGCTTGTCAAGATGCTGGATAGCAAGGCATTGAACAGCCATTTCAGCTGCAGATAGCTGTGCAGCATGCAAATCTGACAAGTCAGAGTCAACGTCAACATCCAAATTTGGCAGCCATGCCTGCACCTGATCTGCGCAAATGAAACTGTTACAGCCGTCTGTGCACCTGCGCTCAGGTGCAAAGGCATGATGTACTTGGCAGAGGTAGTAAGTGGGGACGAATGGACAGTGCCCTACTGTCTGGCATGCGCCTTGGCTCATCCCCTTCAGACCAGCTGCCCTTTCAGAATCCAAGTGCACCATGACGTGCCTCACCTGGAAAGCATAGCGCAGAGCTTTGAGCAGCTGCTGAGGCAGCCTCAACCCCATGGCTCAGGTGCGTCTTGCATCAGTCAAAGTCACTTGCAACATGTGTCTCAAATGAGCATCTGTCAGCTGGATTGCTGCATTTTGTATGTGTATTGATAGCAGATACTCATTCGCTGGCCAATCCTCTAATTCCCTTGTGGCAAGAGGTCACTCACCATCTGGAAAAGCTGTATTTGGTCCTGCTGCTCGTTGCGCTGTCAAAAGCCTATTTGGCTGCAATACAGAGACTCACATGACTAGCGTGTCTTTGTGTCTGCAGTTCCACAGCAGGGCTTGGACCCATCAGGCTTGACGGAAACCAGCAACTATGGATTGCCAGAGGGCAGCCTAGACACAGGCAGTGCCCTTGACCCCTTTGACTGGTCTCAAGCAACCCCCCTGCCTGAGGCTGACCCCAAAGGGGCTTTAGATGAGGTGTTGGGTGAAGTGCCTGAGGAGCTGTTGGCCTGCCAGCGAGATGCTGCTTCGCCCCTCAAGCCTACCCCTACTCGATCAGGGTATGGCAACTATCTTTTGCTTGCATCAAGCCTACCTCTTCTTGATCAGGGTATGCCAAATGTCTCTTGTTGCAGTATGTGAGCACTAGAGTAGAGAAATGACTGCAGCTCACTCATTCTGGTCATCTACATATGCATTGCAGACAGCATGAAGCTTCATATCATGTCATGTGCAAATAGGCATGACGCGCTTCATATCATGTCATGTGCACTGCTTTGACATGGGCTTTGATTGACAGACACTGTGTTGCCACAGATCTCATCTCATCAGCCAGTTAGCGGTTGACGCGATTCAACGCACATCTACAGCAAGGCCCAGCGCACCTGGGGGGTGTATCGGCTGTTTGAGACTCAATGGTCACTTGGGCATGGGAGCATTTGTCATACACCATAGCTGATACAAATGCTGCATGTACCACATGCATTTGCCTGATCAGAGTATGGTGGTGCTGGCATAGGCATAAGGCAGGCAAGACACAAGCTTTGAGGGGCCCAGAGCCTGCCCCCTCAGGGGTGAAGGGGGGTTACGGCAAAGCCAGCAGCAGCAGTGGGAAGGCTTACACCAGCTCAGGCGGCCAGCCACCACAGCTGCTGCATGCTTGCCACAGCTGTGGGCAGGAAATGCCTGATGCACAAGGGTGAGTGAGCGCCACCTGCTAGCTGCGCTTCCCAGTTATCATCACCATTCTTGTCAAGATTCAGCATCCTTCCAGAGACAAAGATCATCGCGCTGCAGTGCTGATAGACTGGATGTGTCTATGCAGTACATTGCCGTAGCACATGCGATCAGCCTAACTCTTGTAAAATCTTGAATGCAACGGGCACAGTCAAGCTTCAGCAGCACCTCTTCAACATCTCCTATCCCATCAATGCTGGTTTCAGCAGCCTGACTGTACCGATCTACACAGCCACAGCATCAGCATGCACAATACCAGCTATGCTCAAGTCATAAGAGCTTGTCTCTGTCATTGTTGTTGAGCACATTGCTGTGTGGATGAATGCTGATCAGCTGTAGCATGGCCTGTCTGATGATCACATTGGCAGCATGCCACAATGCCATTGCCATTGGCATTATAGAAAGAAAAGAGAAAGTCTATGCCGTCGGATGTGGTTAACAGGCCTCGGACAGATTGTGGCGTCTCTTTGCTCTGGCATTGTAGTAGGGGTGTTGCAGCATGCACTTGATTGCAGAGACTGGCAGAAGGCAACACCCTGTGCACATGCAGGCCTGCCGACAGCACAGATGCTCCTCTTCAGTGTGCTGACTGTGAACAGTCAAGCCTGCCTTCCCGCCAAAACCAGGCGCCCTCATCCTACCCAGGGCGAGACTTCCCGCCAAGGGATTTCCCGCCACGAGATTTCCCGCCACGCCGCCGCCCAGCCAGTGCGCCTGACCACCTATCTGACGCCAAAGTCGTCAGCGGGAAAAGGACTCCACGCAAAAGGAGCTTGGCGTCTTTTGAGCAGAGCATGTTGAGTGACCCAGTGGATGCAAGAGACAGGACCAGGGGCAACAGAGAACTGTCCAGGGACAACAGCAGCACTGCAAGGGAGCACACTGCACAATTTGAACGTACATCAATGCAGCAAATTTGCTTTTCTGATGCCATAACTATCAGTATTTACTGTTGACCTGAACTGCATGGACACCAACAGTTCCTTCTTGTTGTGTTCATAGCTTATCACTTGTCACAATGACACTTGGTCTCTGTAGGGTCACTGTCAGCTTGTCTTGTTGATACGAAAGCATTTTATGCATAAGAATACCCCAGGCATGATCTGCATCTTGCATATTGTCAGGGCCACCGTTGCTTTTATGCTTCAATACACTTTAAGCTTTAAATCTGTACACATGCTGCTCTGTCTGCTCCATGCGCAGTCTGGCTTGACAGCCTTTGTGCTGTGCGTTTACAGGTTTCAGGGATGAAGAGGATGTAGGGACATCAGGTGCCAGTGAGGAAAGGCCCCAGCCCCATGTGAGGGCTCTTGGCAAGCGCCCTGCGGGCAAGTGGAGCAAGCTGGGGTCTGATGCTGACTCCCCTCCCGGCAAGAGGGTCAAGACACAAGTGCCTGGAGTCAAGGCAGCTAATGGTCAGTCTCCTGTCTGTGCACATGTCTATCAGCCCCATTTCCTCTGCTTCAATGCCTAGTGGTGTATGCTCATTCCCGTGCCGGCAAGAGGGTCAAGACAGAAGTGCCAGGGTCCAAAGCAGCCAATGGTCAATCCCCTTGCATCTGCACATGTATTCACATCATTTGCTTGAAGAAATAACAGCCTTTGTTCTTAAGACTTGATCCTCACATCATTTTGTGCTCACTCAGCAGCATCAATGCCAACATCAGTGCACTGTGCCTTCTTGCCATGGACCCGTATGGTGTCCACAAGGCCGCATATGCAGCTGCATTGTTGATGACTACAGCTTCCAGCCTTTGCCCGGGCACAGATTTGCATCACACTGGTGTCATACGCATGCTTGTGAACGAGGACACCAGACATGGCTTCCTCTGGCTGTGCACAAAATCACAAGCAATCTATTGCACTGAGTACTGGTCACTTACTGCATGCATATCATGTCAAAAACATGTTCACAAATAATGCTATCCGTCTGGACCTACATTCCACCTGGGCCCATGCTCAACTCAGCCTCATCCAGACTGGCATGCGTAAAAGATGTAGAGATTGGTGTCATTTTCTTCAGTCATGGCTAGCAGTGAGAAGCATGCTGACAGTTACGCTGTGTGCACAGGGACCTACATTCCACCTGGGCCAATGCTCAACTCAGCCTCGACCAGACTGGCTTGCCTAGAAGATGTAGAGATTGATGTCAGCGCTCAGGGCAATGCTAGGCGCCTGTTTCGGCGGCGGGTGTTTGCCCCTGAGGACAACAGAGATGAACGCTACCTGACTGCTAGTGATGTTGTCAAGGTGAGCCATCCTACTGATTCACTGCTGCTGCTGCTGCTGCTGCTGCATCATGCAGTTGTCAGCTTTTGCATCGCGCAGTGTTATGCCATACGTCAAACATACTTGATTTCGGTGTCGGGACCAAGGTGCCAGCAACAGCATTGACTGTGCATACTGTGCATGATTTGGTAGTGCTTGAGTCTTGGAGTCTATAGCAGCACTTGGGTTTTGAGATCAACATCAGTGCCAGCAACATCATTCACCACTTGACATCTGAACATGCATGTTTTCAAAGTCTTTCAACCTGGTACAGGGCTCGGGTTTTGACCAACACAAGTGCCAGCAACATCATTGACCGCTGGAGTCGCGAGGCATGCGCCACAACAACAGCAATGGGACCAATCTGCCCACGCTAGAGCTGCATGACCATGTTGCAGCAGAGTGAACAACAAAAGTGCATGCAACCCTTTTACATTGATCCATCTGCTGCAGGGCTCTGGTTTTGAGACCAACACAAGTGCCAGCAACATCATTGACCGGTGGACTCGGGAGGCATGCGCAATCATCGTGCGCCACAACACCCGCAATGGCACCGATCTGCCCATGCCAGAGCTGCCGGCACGTGCCTACTGTGCAGGCATGGCTAGCAGCTGCTATGTGCTCAAGTCTGTGGATGTGGACATGCTCATGCTCCCTGGTGTTCTCAAAGAAGACCTCAGGTAAACTAATTACACAAGATTACTATGACTGTGATCATGTTCATGAACACTACTGTCTTTACTTTGTTTACTTTTCACACCAGCGTCATGGTCATTATTACCAAGATATCAATGTCTATCGTCATTATGATTTGCACAGTAAACCACGACAGCAGTCTGTTCATTACTTTGGCAATGCATCATTCGCTGAGGCTGCATGCGCATATGCAGAGGGATTCTGCAGAGCTTCATTGCAAGTGTCTGGCTGCGGTCAGCACATGCACCATCCAAAGGCCCTCCCCAACAGCCCTCCAAGGGGCTTGCCCAACAGCCCTTGCCTGACAGGACCCCATGCCATGGCAGGGCAGGATTTGTTGTTAGCTGCATTGTTTGGCAATGCGTCATTAGCTGAGGCTGCATGTGCGTGTGCAGGGGAAATCTGCAGCGATTCATTGCAAATGTGTGGCCGCGGTCAGCACATGCGCCATCCAAGGGCCTTCCCCAGCAGCCTTCCAAGGGCCTTTCCCAACAGCCCTTGCCTGAAAGGACCCCACGGCAGGGCAGGGCAGGATCCCGACTGCCCTCAGCTCAGCCCTCCCATCCAGCTAATGGCATCAATAGGTACGACGCAGAAAAGACTTGGCTAAACTTCCTCAAGTCCAAGACAGACCGTGTGAGATGAAGCAGAATCAAGCAATGCTGCAGAGCATTAGCGCTTGTTCATTGACACGCATAACTTGCTCTGGCACACCGCCCTCAGCTACAAGCCTTCCACGTACTGCTTTGAATGGCGAGCTGTGTGTTGTCAACAACATCAGCCCAAATGTGTCAGGTGCTTACTTGCTGCCAGTCCCTAGCTTGGTGGTCTCAAGCATATTGGTCAGACTTTGTATTCTGATGACTGTCAAATAGCTCATAGATTTGAAATTTTGTCAGACCACCCCATGCAGAAATGTAATGATGGGCTTTGTTGTGTGACATAGGAGCAGGCCAGGAAGCAGCAGCAGCAGGGCAGATCCCTCATGGGGCAGGACTGATGCCAATGGCTCTTCCTGGGGCAGGGCTGAACCCAACGGCCCTTCCTGGGGCAGGACCGATGCCAGCGGCCCTGGTCTGCAGAGAGTCCTGAGGAGGCGTGACTCAAGAAACCGCAGCATGCAAGAAAGCAGAGATGACAGCTGGCACCCAGAGGAGGGCGCACGCATGGGTTATAGTGATAGTCAAGGTGCATGCTTTTTCTCATCATTCATGCTCTCTTGCTTGTCTAAACCCTATGTTCCTAGGTATGAGTCTATGTGTCTATGTATGTACATATCTATGATCCTGTCTATCATGTTCCTGTGTATGTACGTATGTTTGTTCCTACATGTGTACTTGAGCGCAACTATTCTGTGTGAAAGAGAATGAAGGCTTGCTGCATTTGAGCTGTGTTGTACTGTCTTCTATCTGAGCACAAGGAAACTCAGAATTCCTTCATGCGTCTCATCACATCTGGCAGTAGACCTGACATCACTTCTCACTGCTGCTTGCAACATCGAGAGCACAATGTAAGCAGTGGCTGAATGCTGAAGCGTCACGCATCTTGCATTATCCAAAGATTTTGCTTGCAGGCTTGGATGTGCTGGCAGGCCTAGCAGAGTCTGCCCTGTGTGAAGAACAGCTAGACTGGGACAACACCGAAGAGCATCAGCATGATCCCAAGCCCAACAGCCCTACTCAGGGCAGGTCCTGGCCAGGCCCAGCCCTGCAGGGCTTCCCCCAACAGCCCTCTCAGTCACAGCACCATCACCAATACGAAGAGCTGCTGTACAATCACCGCAGAGCCCAGTCAGCACATCAGCATCAGCAAGCTTCCAGGCAGCTTCCAGAGCAGGCTCAGCATCAGTCATCACCGCCAACCTCACCCAGATTAGCTCAACCCCCCCGCCCTGCACCACTGGCCCCACCTGAGGGGTCAGTGCCAACCCCACCCTCAGAGCAGTTCCTCAATCACAGGCAGGAGCAGGGACAAAATCAAGCGCACTTGGCAAATCCGAGGGGACAGACTCAGCCCTCAGCATATGCTCAGCACCATGCTGTGACTCACCCCCATGCAGTGACTCAGCCGTCCTCGTATGCTCAGCACCATGCTGTGAGTCAGCCGCCACAGCTACCGCTGCAACTGCAAGGGCAGCTGCCTGAGGCGCTTCCTGTGGCACCTGCATCTGAAGGCATCATCCGTCCTCAAGCAGTCAGATCTCAGGGCTTGACCCTGCACAGGGGCTTCCCCCAGAACGGCCCTATGGTTTTGCCCACGCCCCCCTTTGACTCAGCGCACCCAAGCTTGTTCCAGAAACCGTTTGCATCCCAGGCGCCAAACTTGGGTCAGAGGCTCAATGCTAGCGCTTCAAACGCAGCATTTCTGCCTCCCAGCCTGCTGACACAAGCACCTCTGAGTCATGCCAGCAAGCTTGCCTTGAGTCAACCAGGTCTTACACCCCAAAATGGCTCCGAAACCAGATCTGAAGTCCCCTCCGCGGGCAGTAACATCCTTCATGGACCAGGCTTTGCACAGGCCGTTCCATCAGGCAATGCTCCAGCACAAGCTGATCCCAGGCCTGATCCAAGGGCCAGCGATGGCAGGGCACAACCCATGCAGCAGGAGAAGGGCCCCTCTGGCCCATTACCTGTACCAAAGGCTGCATCTAATGAACGGCAGCTGGCTCAGAGCAATCAAATTCAGCACCCTGTGTTGCAGTCTGGGCCTGCTTCTACTGAACAGCCACTAGCTCAGAGCAGCCATGCTCAGCATGCTTTGTTGCAGCCTGGGTTTGCTGCAACCGAGCAGCAGACAGGCCACAACAGTCAGCCGCAGTACCCTTCGCTGGGTGCTTTGCCCAAGGTGAGATTCCTTTCTTTGATCTCAGTACACTTTTGATGTAGCAGGGTCGCTAAGCGCGCTGGATCTGGCTTGTTTTGCAAGTGCTCAAGGTAAGCTCCTGTGTCTGCAATGTGTCTTTGCCTCCACACTGCAGTGCAAGCCAGGTTACTTACACACCATGCATGCTGACAGTCCACAACCCAGTTTGTTGCCCATGCTGTGGGTTGCTGACATCTCAGCTCGACATGTTGACATCAAGCTGGCATTCTCCTTGCTTGGAGCTGCTTGACTCATCCATTCAACTCACCAGCTGAGACAAACATCAGCTTGGTCTTCACAACACAGGACATGCACAAGCTGGTGGACTGATGCGCTTGTATGCAGGATCTGCACTGGCCACCCTCCAATGGCTTTGCAGCTCAGCTGCAGTCCCTTCGCGCTGCCACCAATGCAGGCCAAGCAGGGCTGGCCCCCGCAGCCGCAGCTAACAGCCCTAACACTGCCCCAAGGTCAGAACCCCAGCAGCTACAATCCCTCATCAACTCTGACCAGCAACCAGCCCCACATGCACGTGAGCAGCAGCAGTCACAGCAGCAGTCACAGCAGCAGTCACAACAGCAGTCACAGCTGCAATCTCAGCTGCAAGCTCGGCATCTTGCCCAGTCTCACGGTCATATAAATGCATCTGTCTTGCAGTCAAGTCAAGCACTGCCAATCTCCTGGCAAGACTCAAGACAGACCAACAGCAAAGCCAGCGCACACAACAGCATCATTCCAATCTCGCAGACTGCACAGCAGGCAAAGCAGCATCCAGGGGTTCTGGGCAGTGCAAGACCTAGTGAGGCAGGGCGGTCTGGTGCAGCCCCAGCAGGGGCAGGGCAGGATGGCGCTGCTAGGGCAGGGGGCTGCACAGGGGTCACAGTCAGCAAGCAAGCTGCAGGGCAGGGCGTAGGGCAGGGCCAAGGGCAGAATCAAGGTTCAGAGCAGGGTCAGGGGCAGAGCAAAGGGCTGCCACAAGGACAGCCACAGGTCATTGTGCAGGATTATCACCCTATCAGTCACCCGTCAGAATATGCAGCTCAGCATGCACAGCAGGCTCAGCACGCACAGCAACCTCAGCCAAATGCTTCATGGTATGTGGAACAGCTGCCTGACAGTCAGTGGGTGTGTGTGATGCAAGATGGTGCAAAATTGACCTTGCAACAGCTGTACTACACCCTGGAGCATGTGGGGAAGAGTCTGCCTCAGGACAAATACGAAGCTTTGAACATGATGATAAAGCAGCTGACCAGCTGCAGAGACAAAAGTGATGAGAAACAGGTTTCATGAGCAGCCCAAGAATGCAGACCAGTCCCCGATCTGCATGTGGTCTGACCACTATACCACATGCAGTCTGATCTCGTGCAGACTTGTGTATTGGTTTATAGACTTACATTCGTGTTCTGTCTGCTAATCGAATAAATTTTGCTGAAGCTGCACTTTGCTTTTCCTGACATGTCACTGCTCCTTGCATGACGTTTGTGCAGCATGCAAGTCAGCATTGCCAATGCAGCAGTATAAGTTCATCTTTGCAACGCTCAGCAATAAATAACACTGCACTGGTGTAAGACTGGACATATGAGGCTTGCCTACTTGAGCAAAGCACCAGCTTCCAAATCACGCTGAAGAGTCGATGTCATTCCTGGTCTGGTCAAATTCATAAGACTGACTCACTCTGATCACACCACAGAAGCATGCGAGGCCTTTCTTCTTCTCCTTGCAGATGCATTGACTCAAGTGAAGTGCACAGGATTTACGTTTATGTCATGTTTTACAATTAAGAGCTTGCCTTCTCAAACACTACGTTTCTGGTTAGGGCAGGCGGCCAGAGACCACACCTTTACGTATACGCTTCAAACTGCACTTTTCTGTCATAATGACTTGCACACCAATGACACAGTACAACTCACATCATTGTTCATCATATTGTCATTACTCCTTCAACAATGTCCAGACGCAAGGCATGGCAGACGCCGCTTCAAGAGGCCACGGGCAATCGGCATCATTGTCTGTGAGCAGTCAATGACCATACTCCCCATTGCAGTGACTGATACATGGAGATACTAGCGCATTGCATACTACATATTGCGTATGGTAATTCACTGCATGTGACGTGCCTCTTTCCCTGCTGTCAAGCTAGCCCTGCTGGCCCGCATGCTTGCCCTTGTGCTGGATGCACCAACTGCTGCAGTTGGAGCTGTCCTGCCCGCCCCAATCAAGCTGTCACCTCCCAGAGTTTGTTGCTTCCCAGCCTTTGCCATGGGACTCTTTCCCTGCTGCTCCAAAGCCACACCCCAGTCTAGAGATGATCTTGTCAGTAGCCTTGCAGGGCTCTGTTTGACTGCTTGCATGCCATGTGAGTCAGCAGCTGAGCTTGATGACCTACTGGAGTCCTTAGCACTGGTGGATGCACCACTCTGATCCGGCATCCCATGCACGGCTTCAGCCAACATGTTGACATCTGCACTGCCACTGGATGTGCATGCTGGAGGATTGTCAGCAGATGCCATGTTCATGTCGTTTGCCAACCTGCTGTCTCTTTGCAGTGGATCACCCAAGGCAGAAGTTGATCTCCCAGCTGTCATGTCATTTGCCGGCCTGCTATCTCTTGCCAGTACGTCCGCCACAGCAGAAGCTGCTTTGCCAGATGCAGCAGATGATCTGCCAGTTGCATTAGATGATCTGCCAGCTGTCCACACTGAGCCTACTCGCTGCTTAGGCGTGAGCTGGCGAGCTGAGTTCTGATTGCTTCTGCTGCTCAAGGCTCTCTTGTTGCCTGTCAGCCTGTTGCTGCTGGCTTTGCTGACGCGCATGCTACCCAGCACTGGTGGGTTTGTCCGCTGCCTCAATGGACTGGTGCTCAAGATTGGTGAGATTGTCCGCTGCCTGGGTGGACTTGGGCTGCGGCTGATGCTTGGACTCTCTGATGGTGTTGCGCCGTCTGTAGCATCAAGCTCTTGCTTTCTCTCCCTACACAGCCAGCATATTGATCTCAAGAAGCGAAAGATTTGGAGAGATCCAAGTCTTGAGTGATCCACATTCTGATGGGGGTTGCACCAAATGTCGCATCAAACATTTGCGGTCTCTGCCTACACCCACAGCACGCTCAGCTGTTTTTGCTGTCCAAGCCATTCTACAAAAACTGGTGGTGTCCTATATGTGGATTGCGTTTCAGCAAGAAGCAAATAACCGTCATAGCGAAGATTTCAACAGGCAGACAGGCAGAAGGTTGAGACAGGTGCAAAGGCCATTGTTTTGCGCGTACAGTAGGGGTAAGTGCTGTTGAGCTTCGCAAGGGACACGGCGCAATTGTTCTGTCCCTAGACCACCTGCACTACAGAATCACTTGATGCAGATGCGACATGTGCCTGTCTTGCAGACAAAGGCATTTTGCCAGCGTGCTGCTACATGATGCAGGCTCATCAAGCCAATCATGGCTATGCAACACAGCAATGTAGACACTGCTACAAGCCGCAAGCACCAGGTGCTTACATAGGGAGAGTACAGCAGCAAGCATTTTCGCATCTGAACCCCAGTCACGACAGTGCGCTGAGCTGGCTGTCTAGGAAAGCAAGAGACTCACCCTAAGCGCATGTGCAAAGCAGCGAGCTCATGCTCTAGCCTGTTGATGTCAGCCTGCTGCTGTACCACTTGCTGCTGCAGAGCTTCAGTGCACTGATCCTGACCTGGGTTGGCTAGCAATGGTGGCGTGGCACTTCTTTCAGGGCTCTCGACCTGCAGCACATCATCATCATCATCATCATCATCATCTTGCTTGCTGATGACCTCATGTGCAAACTGTGGTGATGCTGTGACGGGATGTGTACGCGTCTCCTTGACATGCATATCAGGGGCTGGCTGGATGGGATTGAAATCAATGCATAAATAAAAATTGCATTAAAGAGTCAATATGCAAGCACAAGCACACAGAAGTGGCCAACTATGACGTCAAAGCACATGACACACAAAGCACTCTGACATTAAAACCCATGCACTTGATCTTTGTTCAAAAAGGCACCCTCCAAAACAGTGTCAATGTAAGGGACAAGGGAACTGGACAGTTCGGCCATACAACTCAAAATCATCGAGTGTCGTCGTGCATATCAGGCCAAAGCATTTGCAGCACACCTGCAGGGGGCTGAGGGCAGTTCTGGCCTGTCCCAATGACCTTCTTTCCAGAGACACCTCTGACAAGGCTTGCCTAGGTGGCTGCTGTTGCCTGCTTTCTTGCTGCTGTGTGAGTGTTGCCTTAAAAGCACCTGACCTCTTCTGGACCTGAAGAGCAGTTGCTGGCTTCAGCCCTCTGCCCCTGCCATCCAGACTCAGCCTCACTCTGGCTTTGGTCCCGGCATCAGCCCCCTTCAGGGCGGTTGCAACCGCCCTTGGCCCTTGCCCCTGTGGCCCTGCCCTGCCGTGCAGCCTTAGGTCTGTCTCAGAGCGTGAGGCAGCTGGTGCAGCAGCTGCTGAAGTGCCTGTGTGGTGCTCTTCTGCTTCAGAGAGGAGCTCATGATGGGCAATTACTGACCCTGGCAGCTGCGCCTGAAGCTGTGTGACTAAGCCTCTCAGTAAGGCGATGTCAGCATCACGCTTTGCTAGCTCAGCAGCTTGTGTCTGTTTGAAAGCCTGCAGGCTGTCTGCAAATGCAGCTGTCTGTGCGTCTCTGTGTGCCTCCGCCTGGGCTGTTCTGGATGATTCAGCGTGGGCTGCTTTTGCTGTGTCAGCGCTCAGTGACTCAAGCTTAGTCACCTTCTCTTGCAGCTTCAGCAGCGCCTGTTGACAAGCAATATCATGTCTGATTGTTTGAGCCGTGGCAAGCACATTGATTTGATGCATGTTTGCAGATGCGCAAACAGACATGATGATACACGGTATTAAAGGTCTGATGCAGGCTGTCAAACATGCACTTATCGAGAATGTCAGATTGAGCTGTTCTGGAAAACGAATGCATCAGGATACAGCAATGATTGAACTGCAACTTGTTTTCTTGCCAGCTTTATACAGCATGCCTCATCCATCTGTGCATCAGGCACTTCTCATCTGACTTGATGCTTCTGGTCTGGCAGCACAATGCTGCATTATGATAAATTGTGGTGCACCTTGAGCGTAGCATGAAGCAGTAAGGCATCAGAGAAGCAAACGCCAATACAGTGAGCTCTCTTTGCAACGATTGCCTTGGTAACCAAGAAAAATGTCCCTACATCGAATTGTCCTTACTCCAAGGGACCACTGCAGTCAGAATGCAGTGTTTGGATACCAATGGCGTGCTCCTTACATCAAGATTGTCCTTACACTGAATGTCCTTACAATGAGAGTTTAACAGCAGCAACACCGTGAAGCAGTACGGCATCAGACAAGCAGAAGCCAACAGCAGCAACATCAAAACAGAGATGCTGCATAGTAGCAACATGTCACAGCAATATGCACCTGAACATCAGCATGACACAAGGTTGACACATTGAGCAGCATGACTTGCAGCAATGATGCACTGCCAAATTGTTCAGTGACCAAAAGAAGTAAAAACTGGTGTACTGCAGCTCTGGAAAAAACACATTAGCGCTTGAAAGTGATGATACTGATTTCAGAAACACACCTGCTCTTGTGCTCGCTGCCAGGGCAGGGCAGGCCCCTTCCTGCCCTTCATGAGCTCCACAAACTGCCCTAGTTCAGCCACCTCCTGCTGCATTTTGGCCTGTCCAGCTTCCATTGTACCAATCTGCCTCTGCATGCCTCGAAGGCCTGTCTTCATCTGGTTGTGCCCTGACGCGCCTTGTTGAAGTTGCTGTGACAGGACTGCTTGCTGCTTCTCGCTTTTGATCAGCCTGTCCAACAGCCCCTGATGATCAACCTTCAGCCTTTGCTGCCCTACACAGGCAAAGATAGCTGTTTTGGGCTCAATTTTTACAAAAACTGCTGTGACAGAAATGCTTGCCGCTTTTTGCTTTTGAACAGCCTGTCCAACAGCCCTTGATGATCGACCTTCAGCCATTCTGTTGTCCTACGTGGGCAAAGATAGTTGTCACTAGGGTTACTTCTTCTGACTCTGCGCTTGATGCCTCCTGCTGTAGCTGCTGTGTCAGGATTGCTTGATGTTTCTCGCTTTTGATTAGCCTGCCTAGCAGCCCTTGATGATCAACCTTCAGCCTTTGTTGGCAAGCTGTTATCCCCAGGACTGTGTATCTTGCTGTGGAGCGTTCTGCGTTTTCCCACATGACTTGGTTATACACAGGCTGCGCAGCACAACATAACATAACACAAACATCAGGCAGATGATCACGCATTATTTGCTGCATCATGTTTCTTGAGTGTCGCTGACTCAAGAGGTTGGCAAACATGTGTACAGTTATCTGCTATCATGCATGACGCATGAGCACATCGTGGCTTGAGACTCGTACACTTGCACATTTGCCAGGCCTTTGTACTGACTGTTATGTCATTGAGTCATTACAGTCATTGCACGATATGCTTGCACTAAAGCTGACCTGCATTGAGACTTCCCAGCATCTGCCGCAGCATCTGCTCCACGTATCTCTCCAGGCGATGAGTCGTGCCTCTTACGTCATCCAGATCTTGACTCAGCGCCTCCAGGCGGGCATCTAAATCCAGGTCAGCACTCCCGCTGTTCATGCCTGAATTGGCTGCAAGCGCTTGCTGCGCCTGTTGCACTTCTTCCACATTTGCATGCAGCAATTCCAACTCCTGTTGGCACTGCTCACGCACCTGCAGTGCAAGCAATTGTGACACAGCGGACGATTCATACATCCATGCTGGTGATGAGTACAACCCACCATGTTGGCGTTGCTGTGCATCCAACTCTACCTCTAGCTGCTGCTGGCACTGCTCTTGCACCTTACAGACAACCCACAATGATCACAATGAGTTGATGAGTTGATGGATTGCATTGTGCTTTCAATGCAGCGCCAAGTGCAATGATCCACAGCATTGAGGTTCTGTACTGACCCCTAAGTCAGCATGTACCGAGTCCAGCTGCTGCTGGCAAGGCTCAAACTTCTGCAGCATAGGCATCACCAACCCATGGTTACGCAGGGTGCATTAGTCTTAGATGCAGCGCCCTACGATCTGGCCCTAGGATCGGGGATATCTGTGCCTAGCGCACTTCGTCTTGATTGGCATGCAGCGTCTTCAGCTGCTGCTGGCTCTGCTGACACATCAGAGATACAAGCCACAATGACCATCAAGAACTGATCTATTCATGGATGGGTTGTCTGATTGACTGCTTGAAACCATGCATTGTGCTTCTGTGGTGGTGTGCAACAGCTCATAACACAGGCGTGCGGCAATCATTCCACCACTAGCATGTAGGATGTAGATGCTGGCATGCCTCTTGCAACTGTACTTGCATGATACTGTTCAAGCTGAGGGATGTGACCGTCAGCTCTTCAAAACCGTCTCCATCCATTGCGCCACCGTTAGGACATTGGACCTGTTTGAAAAGCACATACCATGCATGTGAATATCCATCCCAGAGCAAGCTTTGACCAGTGCTCAAGAACTCATCAAGCCTCATCTTGTTGTTGTAAAGGCTCAATTTACGTCATTGTGATGGTCGTTATGGTCATCAACTGAAGCAAAACCAAGTAGGTCAAGCTGTGCAGGCATAAGACTTGCTAGACTTGCTGCTGGTGGGGGCTGCAGTCAATAGCCCTGGGTCCTTTTGTGTTCCAGCCTGTTCGCAATCTGGTCTAAGCGCTCCTCCATTTGGTGGATGGTTGGGTGGTTTAGACAGGTAATTCAACCCTGTAGACCTAGTGCTTGTGCATGCTGCTGACCTGTTGCACTTGCTGTTGATAGGGGCTGCAGTCAATAGCTCTAGGGGTGCGTTTGTGCTCCAGCCTGTTGGCGATCTGGTCAAAGCGCTCCTCCATGCGGTACCAGTTGCCACGCAGGCCGCCCAACAAGCCATCAAAATGCTGGCTGGCACTCTCTACTTGCACACGCCAGCTGTCAAGATCACTCAATCTGGCCCTGCATAGAAGTCAGAAGCTCGTTACTGTGATGCATTGCCTCACCACAGCGTGATACAGCTAACACAGCACTTTTCATATCCATGTAAGTATGGAATGACACAGCAAAGCACAGCTGATTGTATGCTTCAAAGTAGCACAAAACAGCGCAGCATAACGCTGCAAATTGAGCCATTGTAGCAGGAAATCCAACAATTCATTGTGAGAGGAAGCCACATGTGGAAACATCTTGCAGAAACAGCAAATCCAAAGTTGTAAAGTCACCTAGGTATCTCTACCGGAAGACCTGAAATATATCAAAAGCCAGCATAGCATTGGCTTGTGCAACTGATTCTTCATTGAACTCATGATGGTTAGCCAGTGCTTGAGCATACCTAATTTCAGAGCCATCACTCTGCACAAGAGCAAGCACAGCAGCAGCTTGGGCCCCAGCGTCATTCATCTGATGCTTCCAGCCCTCAATGTTGCTGCCCAGGGCCTTGATGTGCTCCACCTCGCTGCTCATGGCGCTGTGAGTGCTCTCTATGTGCTGCAGCCTGCACACCACGAAGCACTCCATCATGCATCCACACAACTGTTGCATTCTCAGGCTGTCTTCTGTGCAAGCTAGACGCTCATCACGCCGTGGTCGTTTTGCAGGCGCTGCAGCCTGCACGCCATGAAGCTCGAATTACAATGACAGAAGTAGAGTGTACATGCCAGCAAAGAAGCTAGGTGTTTGTATGCGCTTCCTGTCTTGCCAGGCAGTAAGCATGCGTTCTGTCATTTCGGACTGCATCTCGCGTCCGTGCTGTTCACGTACAGCGTATTAACGCATTCCAGAAATGCCGCACCCTGCGCATCAACTAAGCGAGCATCTACTCAGCAGCAGCTTCACCAACTCTGTCTGTAGACATGCTCAGTCATGTATGCACAGCTGCTTGGATGTGCTGTGAACTGTTCATCATGCATGCTCGAGTCAATCTAATCAACTGTGCCATAGCTGAGTGGCGGCCATTCCAACAGAACAGGTGCAACAGCCCCTTGCCCCTCCTTGCCGCTGCTAAGGGCCCAATTTCGCTGTCCAGCACTGACCCACAGTCAGACAGTCACATATTGCTCACCTGTACTCTAGCTCAATAGCTCCCATCCCTATAGGTGCAACAGTGCCTTGCCCTTCTTTGCCAGTGCTTAGGGCCCAATTTTCCTTTCCACTGCTTTGAAGCACTCTGCTTGGTGAACCGCTCGCCTTAGAATCTGGAGAGGAGGAAGAGCTAAAGGGCTGCACTGTGTGGTATGGTGTGGGGGGCGAGGCTGTAGCCCCTTGGGGTCTTTGAGGGGTGGCTGAGGAGCCAAAGGCCTGGACTGTGTGATATGCTGTGGGGGGTGTGGCTGTAGGCCCCATGGTTCTTTGGGGGGTGCTTGGGGATCGGAAGAGACCCAGTCTGTTTCTGCGCAGGCAGCTGGTGATGAGGTCCATAGCCTGGGGTGCATATGTCTCGCAAGGGTTCCCTGCAGCCAGCATAAGAAATCAGCAAGGAATCAGAGAATGCGGCTGTGAGAATACGATCAAGCCTCTGTTGGCCTTGCTCAACTTCTTTTGCCACCCATACTACCATCAAGAAGGTATGTTGCATCTAGTGGGTGTGAGGTAAGATTTGCGCTTGCTGCTGCCTGACTGTGTACTACTCAAGCATAGGCAGCTCAGCTAGATTGGTGCATAAACACAACAGAGCGTGGTGCAGTCAACCGCTTATCACTCGCATGCAGCTGCGTCATTGCCTTGAGCATGCTCTAGGTGTTTGACATACTATTTGCAGTTCGTGCAAACTTGAGTGGTCAACTGAAGGAGAATGGACATACCTGCCAAGTCCAGGGTGGTAAGGGTAGAGTTGTCTGACTGCAACATGCTGGCAAAGGCATCAGCCCCTCTGCAGCCTATGTTGTTCCCTGCATGCCAGGCATGCACCATAAGCAAAGCTAATTATTTGAATCAATGTATTTGGTACACCATCAGTCACACTGCTGTACCTGGCAGCTCAAGTGTACTCAGGCATTGGTTGACAGCAACAGCCTCAGCCAGCAGCTCAGCTCCAGAATCGTTGAGCGTACAGCCTGCGAGCATTTTCGATGTAAAGAAAGGAGATTGTGGACGAATGCTGTCGTAGAGCAGCTTGGCCGTTTCACAATCTGGCACCTTTCAGTCGCAGTCCACCAGCGAAAGGGCTGCATTTCAGAGCATTGGCCACATCACTGATTTGCTGCAAGTTCAGTGCTTCAGAGAAGCTGAGAAACCCGGACACCGGGGGCGTCTTGCTGCCATCGAGAACGCTGAGAAGATCGGTCAAACAGCTAGACATGCTGAGCACTGCCTGATCACAGCAGTATGCTTCGATAGCAACAGCAAACCAGTCTCATCATCGGCAGAAGGCGCTATGAGCAGCGAGCATCGCATACGGTCCCATACCAGCAAGCGCTCGTTAGGTTGCGCCTGGTCAAACCGTTGGAGTTGCACACACACGATGGATTCTGGCAATTTTGAAAATGTGCACATGTGCAGTGCTGATAACGGTTATCCATTGGAGTCATGTCAAGCACCATAAAACCATGGCTGCCGAAGGAAATTATCAATTCAAGCCAATGATACCAACACAATGTCGACACGAGGCTGTCTGAGCCAGGCCCTGTTCACAACTAAATCTTGCAATAAAATGATCAAGCGCGTTCCTTTTGGAATTTTTGCAACCGTATCAACTTTTCAATGTTCAACGCAGCTGTTGTGCACATTCACTTCGACTTCTTGCAAAATTGTTGCCACGACAACACAGGCAAACATGTCAGCAATGACGACCACTATACAGATGGACCATTCTACAGATAGCGGTATGGGGCATCAGCAAAGCTAGTGCCAAAGAAGCTATGCCTAGCTTGACTTCTGTTCAGCTGACTGTCATGGGTAATGCCTCCTCCATGCGATTGAGGCAGGCTCTGACTGTGCACAGCACGGTTGCTCACATCTGCTGGCTCTGACCTTGACACACTGGCTGCCGATGTTGATGATGCATTGCCAACAACACTGGAATCACCAGCCCTCTCTACAGCCACTGTGGCAATTTCTGCTCCATCGGTGGTGACGCCTGCCTTGTGCTCATGCAAACTGTGCCTGTGCTGCTGGTCAATGTCACTGCTGCTGCCAGTGTGTATGCTGGCTAGAGTCTGCCGCTTGCGCTTCTGAGTGGTGTCAGGCTTTCTGTCCTTCGCCATCTGAGCGACCTGTACTGTCAGGTTGGCTACGTCAGACTGCAGACTGCTGATGGTTGCTTCATAGTGCTGTAGCTGCTGCTGCACAGCTGCATTAGTATTTGCTTGGGACTGTGGTTCAGCTGCTTGCTGGCCTGCCGCCGCAGACCCATTCACCTGCAATGCAGTTCACAGCAGTCTTTCCATGCGCCTTGCAAGGTTCACCAGAGACTTTGATGGCATCTTTATCCAGGAGCATAATTGTAAAATTGCACATGGCCTTCAAGCGCGACGTGCACATGACAGCATGCCATGTAATGATTAGACAGGCACGTTGCAGGCAGTTGACAAGAATTCCCAACTGTCACAGAAACAGCATATGACCCTTCTGCAATGTGAAAGACCTGACAAAGCCTAAAGGTGAATATCAAAGAAGTTGTGCTTACTGTGCAGCAGTTATAGAAAGAAACGTAGTGTAAAATCGATCAGCACATCATGCAGCCCTAGTATAATGACAGACTGCAAGGCTCACCTCATCAGTCTCTTGCCTATCTGAAGCATCACTGGGGACCCCACCATTACTGTTTGCTTGTGGCTCAGTGCCTGTTGCAGCCTGGCTCTGCTGTGATCTTGACTGATCTGCTGACTCAGCATTGCCTGTGCTGTCACTCACATTGGATGGCAGTGTCAACCTTGGCACAGCACGCTGATGGGGCTGCAGGGCAGGGCTCTGGCAACTGCCCTGCCCTGCATGAAGGGCATCTGCCTTCTGCCCTGACCGCTGCTGCAGCTGCATGAGGTGTGTCTGCAGCTGGTGCCAATGCTGCGGCAGTTCTATCCCTGCTTCTGTCAACAGGCTGTGAAAGGCAGCAAAAGCCCCATCAAACTGGTCTGAAAGGGCAGCTTGGGTCTCCTTGAAAGCCAGCAGGCTTGTGACTAGGGCCTCTGTCTGTTGAGCCCTGACTGCTTCGGCATCAGAAAATTTGGCGGCTTCTGCCATGGCTGATTCCAGTTTTGCCAGCCTTTCAGAAAACCTGTGCAGCACCTGCGCCCAACACCAGCTTGTTATTTCTTTCTTCATGTGTGCTGGACAGGCTCAGCAGGTCCAGCTGGGTACGCACTGGAGCAAGCAACTGTCTCCGACCAGTTTGGTCCTGTGCTATCCTGAGCCATTGGTATTGGGCATGAAGGATGATGACACCAGCTTGCGACCTGGCCAAAATGTCCTATCTGATGCTGCACTATGCTTCCAGAGATAGTTGATGCACAGCTGCAATGTGTTCAAGATTGCATTCCAAAGCTTCATTCTCATATTTTGGAAGATATTGCATCAGAAGATGTGCTAGAATCATAGATTTGGTAACCTCAGCCACAACGACTTCACCAAACAGCAGTTGACCTTTTGACAATGGTACATGCAGTGTACAAGAAGTCTGAACAAATGCAGCTGACTCTCACATGTTATGTGTGCGCTGTAAGGCTGCACACATCAAGGAAAAACAGGCTGGCATGACATGCAGGAAGACAACAACCAGAGTCTCTGCCATCAAATGTCACCATTGGAGCAGAAGCAGCCAAGATTTCATGCAATGCACAACAATTTGAGCTTTCCAGCGTGACTCATGATGTCAGGCGTGCTTGCAATGCAAAACACAATGAAGGCTTTCCAGCATGACTCACAATGTCTGGTGCTCGCGTGAAGGGTGACTGCGGCCTCTGGCGGGCAGTCAGCAACACCTCAATGGCTCTTTCAGTAGCCGGCCTCACATCACGGTAGGACTGCGATCCAGATCCTGGAGTGGCCTGACTCAACCCATGTGAGGGAGTCACAGAGTCAGCAGTCTGTCTGTGAGGTGTGTGCAGGGCAGCTGTCAGCTGGGTCTGTTCCAAACGGCCTTGTTGCACTTGGGTTTGCAACTCAGCGACTGTGGCTGCTAGCTGGGCATGGTCTGCTGATTGCACCTGGCTCTGCAGTGTGGAGACTATCGCTGCCAGCTGTTCATGATCTGCCTTCAAGCGCAGTTGCTCTGCGATGAGTGAAACACCACAGGATCTCAGTACAGTCAGCCACATGCTGAATGCAGAAGCTTGCAGAACTTTGTAGTGTGCCAACAGCACAAGGCTCAAAGAGCCAGCTGCTGAACTGATTCATGCCGCAATCAGGCAGCAGCGTAAAACCAAATTCCAAGGGAGGTGTGTAGTAAATATTGAGCATTACAGCAGCGCTTGGCCAGGAGCACAACTCAAGACTGACTTTCGCATACTTGCCGAACATAAAAGCAACAGAAGCTTTGCAACTCTGGACCGGTGCTCTCTGTCAACACAGTGTGCAATGCTTGACAGGCAAGCAGGCTGAAGCCATATGCAGGCAATGCAAGAAATGCAAACAGAGCAGGCCTGCAAGTGAGTAACACTACAGACCAGGGCTGAGTGCTGACCTTGATTGGCTAGGCTTATCATGTCCTTCAGCATGGTGTTAATGCAGGCTAACATTTGGAATGCTTGCCATGCACACAAGCGTCACAATATCCTCCATGCTGGGCCAATGCGTGCTCAACACAAATGATGTGCACATGCAGGCTTGGTATGCGCTCATGCTGGGGCTGAGCGCAGACCTTGATTGGCTAGACTCATCATGTCCTTCAGCATGGTATTGATGTAGGTGTCCAGCTTGTCCGTGTGAGCATGCATGCTTCCAAAGCTCTCCTCCAGGGTCTGCAACCGCTCATCTAGGTCCAGATCTGTCATGCTTTGTGCAAAGCCCTGGTGCGCCTGCTGGCTTTGCTGGATGCTGTCTTGCAGCACAGCCAGCTCTTGCTGCCACCACTCATTTGCCTGTGCAGCAGATGGATCCTTTACATTGATTGCAAAGCTGTTATTAAAGAGCAAGATTATGTCTGTCATGCTTTGTGTGAAGCACTGCTGCGCCTGCCGGGTTTGCTGAATGCTGTTTTGCAGCACAGCTAGCTTCTACTGCCGCCACTCATTTGCCTGTATGACACCGCAATTTTGCTAAATATTACAGAAGAAAAGCCGTTGAAATGTTGCAGAAAAGGGGAAACAAGGGAAAACAGCTGTGCGTCCAATTCTGCTGTGCCTGCTGGCTTTGCTGGATGCTGACTAGCAGCACAGCCAGCTCTTGCTACCCTCGTTCACCTGCAATGTGCATGGGTGGCAGCAGGAGCTAGGTGTGCTGCAAGACAGCATCCAGCAAAGCCATCAGGCGCAGCAGGAATTCACGCACGGCTCTTTTGCCTTGTTTTTCGTTTGTTCTTTGGCATTTCAACAGCTTTTTCTTCTGCGGAATCAAGCAAATTGCAGTGTCACACAGGCAAATGAGTGGTGGCAGCAGGAGCTAGCTGTGCTGCAAGACAGCATTCAGCAAGTCCAACAGGCACAGCAGGGCTTCACACACAGCTCTTTTGCCTTATTTGCCCTGTCTTCTGATGCACTTTGACAGACCTAACCTTCCTCGCGGTCTTCTGCCTTGGCTTCGCCACCAATGGGAGTGGTGAGAGCACTTGTTCTTTTACCAGAAAAAGCTATGGAAGTGCACAAGAACAGAAGGACAAAAGGAAGAAGAGCTGTGTGCAAAGCCCTGCTGGGCGTGCTGGCTTTGCTGAATGCTGTCTTGCAGCCACAGCTAGTTCTTGCTGCCAGACTTGTTCTCCTGTGTAGCATTATGATGTCTGTCTGTCTGTTTTCATGAAGAAAAGCTGTTGAAGAGCAGAGAAGAACAGAGGGAAAACCAGAAATAGAACTGGTTGCAAAGCCCTGTGGCGCCTGTTGGATTCGTTGGATGTTGGATTGCAGCACAGCTAGCTCCTGCTGCCACCCCACATTCATCTGTGCCACCATGATCTTGTCCTTCTTGTGAAACTTGGTTGGAATCAAAAGGGTATAAGGAGAACAACAGGCAAACTACACAGAGGACTGAGTAGGATTGAATGGAAGAAGATTGGTGAACTCTTTTGTATACTGTTTTTGCTTTCAATCACGTTGTCCTTGCTGATCAGTAGGTGGATTCATGCATTCAAAAGCAGATAAATATTTAAACAAAGTGAATAAGTGGCTGACCTTGCTGACTTCATGACTGGCTTGCAGGGCGATCTGCCTGGAAAGATCAGTGGTCAGGTGGTTCACACGGTCTGTGAGTGTATGCCAGCCCTGCCCCATGCGCAGCAGCATGTCTTCATACCTGCTCACCTCAGCCCCCACCTGCCCTTTCCAGCTCATTATGCCCCTCAGCTCATCCCTGCATCATATCAATGTGATCAAGCAAGGACCCTTAGTCAGTTGTGCACATAGGCAAGAATGCGTATCAGCTAGAGCAATTCAAGCGCTGAGTATGCATCCCAGCAATGGTTTGCAGCTGCGAGACATTGTGCATATGCTTGAAACACTGTGTTGCAAGAATATGACTAGATGCACTGGCTTTGCGCACGAGCATTCAACACAGTTTGGCATGCAATTGATGCTCTGAAACAGAGCAATGCCACACAAATGATGCTTTGAAAAGTCCAGGAGGACCTCTGTTGCGTGCAAAGATTAGCAGATGCTATGCGTTTGCCAATGTACGCAAGCACAAGACACAAGTGCAGCTGGCAACACCCTGCATTGCCCGGACAGCATAATGCAAGCATTCTGGCAGTGGCTTGAACCTTGTTGTAGGCAAGAAACCAAGAGGCAGAATTTGTAGGTGCCTCATGCACCTGAACTGCCTATCTAATGTACACTGACATCTCTTTTTAATGACTGCCTTGGTTACCAAAAAAGTTGTTCTTACTTACCTATGTCAAAATGTCCTTACTTAGAGGGAGCACTGCAATTGGAATGCAGTGATCGCTTCCCAATTGCATTGTCCTTACATCAAGCATGTCATTATAATGAGCGTTACAAAGAGAAGTTACTGTAACCTCATACACACCTGTGGCGCTCCTGTTCATCTCGCATTCTGCTGAGCACTACAACGAGGCCCTCTGCAGCTTCATTGGTCTGTTCCTGCCCACTGTCCAGCTCTGTCAGGTGCTCTTGCATGTGCTCCACCCTGCTGGTCGCTGCAGCAATGCTGTGTTCCAGCCATACCACCCTGCAGTAAGCCAATGCATGTGTTGACGGCGCCCTGCATCGCTTGCGTCTTGTCAATGCAGCTGGCTTTGTCTAGTCTCAAATGCATCTCTTGGCAAGCTCTTTTGGACAAGTGCAACATTGTCACAAGACCATAAAGCTTGCTCAAAGGCTGCACGCATGACTTGGATGCCATGCACAATAAGCATGTGCCATCGCAGAAACAAAGGTATTGCTCAATGGACGGCTTTCAAGTACCAGCATTGTTGTTGCAGAAGATTGATGATGCTTGCTGAAATACAAGCTTTCACCTGTGCTGCAGGTCGCCAACAAAGATAGAGCTGCTTTTGTCAGGACTGTGGTTTTCCTTGGTGGAGCGCTTCAGCACATCCCTAGCTGATGCTGCTGATGGCAAAGGGCTGAGAGGGGGAACAGTCGGCTGAGCTGAGGCTGCAATTTTGGATGCAGCAGGCGTCAACGGGACTGCAGGTCCAGGAGCTTTGTGGCAAAGCTCCCTGTTCTTCTGCAGTGCGTTGGATATGGCCTGCATGGCCTCTGGTGCTTCATGCTCACATGGGTTGTCTGCATAGACACAGACAATGTGTCTTGCACACCTGTACTGACATTCCTTGTCTGGTGCATTCAGTCACTTTTGTCTGGGTAAAGCAGCTCTGGAAGCACAGTCAGATCCCTTTCTAAGGACACTTGATGTCAGGACATTCTTGATGTAAGGACAGCGCAACTAATACCCAATGACTGCATTCTGACTGCAGTGGCACGTCTGAGTAAGGACAATCCAACACAGACAACGTCCTTGGTGACCAAAGCAGTCGCTTCAAAGTCACCATACCTGTGAAATCCAAAGTAGTCATTTTGGCATTTCTTTGCAGGCATGCTGCAAACGCCTGGGCACCTCTAACGCCAATATTGTTGCCTGCAGGGAGCATTGCCCTCAGTCGCACAGTCTTGAAGCAAATGAAATGTCAGCCGTGAAACGTGCTGCTCTCACCAGGAAGCTCTAGTGTGTCTATCGCAGAGTTGTCTGCAAGCGCTGCGGCGATTAGCGCGGCCCCTGAGTCTTGCAGCTGACATCCTTGAACAGTGCAACAACAGGTAGGTCAGTCAATATGTGGATCAGTCAAGTCTCCAACACGCGATGTGGTAAATCAGGCTGTACAAATACCTCTGAGTCGAATGCCAATTCGCGCGCTACTCTCTCTGAGGACGTCTGCAAATCTCTGTATCTGCTCTAAGGTGAGCTCACCAGCAAAGCTGATGAACCTTGATGGAGATGCAGGCAGCTTGCCCGCTAGGATTGCAACCATATCTGCAAAAGATGGCCTAGAGGGGGTCGTCATCATTGTTGGTGATGTCCTACTTCACCTCACAACTAGAGTGATCGCAAGCATAGTCCAGCCCAGAAGCTTGCAACGGCTGAAATCATCAGCACACAGAACCCCTAAATGTCTTTTGTTTCAAAAGTCTGCGCGCCGGATCCTGCAGCGCACCAGCCGATGGATGCGCTGACAATGCAGACATGCTTTGCAACACTGTTTGACTTTTCTGTGGCGTGGAGGTTACGGTAGCGTAACAAGAACAAAACCGTAATTGCCCAACCGGTCAACAACTCCAAAACGTGCACAGGCATGGCATGCCGATGCGGCATCACTACGATGCAAGTTGCAGCGGTCCTCGCAATTTGCATCTCCTGAATCTGTCCTGCTCATTGCGTACCTTTCAACAGCGTCGCTCAGTCGGGTTTGAGCTGCTGTTGACTGGCTGCTGATCTCTGAGTGAAACGTTTCGCACAATTTCAGCGGCATGCAGCATGAGCAAGGCTACTACAGGACGCTGTTCAGCGCATCAGTCACGCTGACGCTAGCTATCTTGGGCAGGTTCGCATACATGCAGCTTCGGTCAAACAGCACCTGCTTTTGACCTGTATACCTTGCAGCTGATATCATTCTGCCTCTGATCTGGTTTGAACATGTTGTGCATGTGCCTGCAGCTCCTTGCTACCCGTGCCTTATGCTTTCTCCAAGACTGGCGTGCTGCTTGGAGTCCTTGTCATGCTTGTGGTGGCAGGATCCAACTGCCTTACATCCCTTCTGCTACTCAAGGCTGCAGGCAAGATTGGTCAGGACAGCTATGAGGGAGTGGCCTTTGCAATTGCAGGCCAGAAATGGAAGGCAAGCACTTCGCACTCCAACTGCACGCCAAAGCGTCTCTTCCACAGTGCATTGTGGTGCTCAAAGTGTCATGTGCTGCCTCATGGGCAATGGGCAAATCAAGCTTGTGCGCCACATGCAGCATATCATCCAGACATGCTCTGACATTGTCTGTATGACCCCCTGCTGGCAATTGATCACAGAGAATGCTCAATTGTATTTATTGAATGCCCACAGGTGCTCACACAAGTCAGCCTGATTCTGCTGTTGTTTGGAACCATTGTGGGCGACTTTGCTCTGATTTCAGACGTTTCAGCCAGAGCCTTCAAGGGCTTAGCAGCTCCTGAAACCCCTCCAGCCTGGCTTGTGGCGTATGATGGCAGAGGCACCATGTGCCTGTTTGCCCTGGGAGCTGTCTTCCCCTTGTGCTGCTTGAAGGGCATGCGACAGGTGTGTAAACTGCCAATCTTTCCATGTGATGCAGTGAGTGTGAGCTGTATTGCACTGTGGCAGTTCTACCGCATCAGGCCTATATACTTGATCTGTAGAGACAATTGCTTAATGTATGCCCCATAATTGCAGCTATTTTGGCACAAAGAGTTCAATGTGCTTTGCATGACCATTGACTACCTTAGCATGAGGTTTACTTGCGCAGCAATGTAGCACTGTAGTTCTGACCATCAAAGGCTGCTGCCAAGTTGCTCATGATCTGTATTAGGCGAGCAAGAGCAGCAAAACTGACGACTTGGCTTTTGTCAGTGCAGTTAGAGGCTGCAGCCACTTTTGGGGTGATTGTCATCCTATCTGTTCTGTGCATCATCGTTCAGACATCCATCCATGCCGGTCTGCCAGCTATCAGATCTGGTGAACTGCCTATCTGGAATGTTGAGGTCAGCCTCCCTCCAGCTACATGTGATGCTTTGTTGTTCACGGATGAGCAAACATCATCAGGTCATCAGTCATGAATTGACCATTTGTGGTGTCCGCATGCATGGTCACTGGCACGATGTGTGACAACCAGCACTCAGAATCACTATGCAATGTTGCTCATGCATTCTGCCCCAATGTTGATGTGCTGTTTTAGCAGCTACACATGCATGTGACACGATACATGCAAGTCCTCAACAGGCTTCAAGACAATGCTGTGAGCAAGTGCCAGCCCAGAACCACAATGACATGTCATGCTGGGGCTGCATAGAACGTAGCATGACGGTCGCCAGTCACACACACTAGTGAAACACCACATGGTGTTTGCATTGCAAGCCTTGATCGTGGTGATGTTGTGCAGAATGCAGCACAGCTGCCAGAGGCTTTTGTGGTGTTGGGATTTGCCTTCTACCTGCAGCCCATGATGATGCCCTTGCTGCATGACATGCCCCCAGGCCCTCAGGGGATCTCTATTACTTCCACTGCTGTCAAGATTGTCATCCTAGGTGAGTCTGCAAAGCATTTTGCCCTGAACGCAAGTTTCGTCCACTGCTGTCTGGATTGTCAATACAACATCCCATTGCTTTTGTCCCTGCTGCATGACATTACCCCACGCCCTCAGGGGATCTCCGTCACTTCCACCGCGGTTAAGATTGTCATTCTAGGTGAGTCTGCCAACCTAGTTGTTTCAATGGAATTTGCCATTGTTTCTACGCTGTTACTTCTGGGCGAGTTTGCCAAGCTTGTTCCCTTGATTGCAACCATGCACCACTTTCAATGCAGCTGCTCAATCAGCTGTTATGACTGTCATTTCAGATGAGGTTGCTAAGGTTGTCATCTAAGGTGCAACATGCGAGCACTTCACTCCACGCTGCATGGCATGCCTTCAAGTCCTCAGGTGATGATCACCTTCACTGCTTTCAAGATCCACCTTCTTGGTGGGGTCATCAAAGCACTTGGTCAATGGTCAGGATTGGGTGTGCAGCAGGGTTGGCATTATCTCAGACAGTTGCAATGCAGGAGTGGCATGCTTGATGTACGGCACCGTGGGCATTTTTCGGACAGCTCAATCTAGGCATTGTGCATGTCAGCGTTTGATCTCCAGTCTTTATCTAGAAATCTTGTACTCACCTGCAGCAACTCTGCTTCTACTGCTGTCTTGTTGCAAGCCTGGGAGCAGCATGTGACTTGAACACTCAGTCTAGAAATGACTCAGGATGCTGGCGCTCAGGGGTGGCATGCTTGATGTATGGCACCATGGGCATCTTTGCGGCAGCGCATTTTGGTCAAGGCACTGCGGGAAACTGCCTGGTCAATTGGTGTACTGCTATCTTAAGCATGTTGTCAATTGTCAGCATTGGGTACACAACCTTTCATCGTATCAAAACAATGCAATGCAATGCAGAAATCAATGCAATGCAGGGGTGGCATGCTTGAAGTACTTCACCAAAGGCATTCTTGAAAGAGCCCAGTTTAGGCAGGGTGCATGTCAGCATCAGAGTCTGCAGGCTGTTGTGTGTTGTCATTGTGAATGTTTGTCAGTGTAGCTAACATTGTGCATGCCAACCCTAGTGATAGGCAATCATGCTGAGCCAGGTTGTCACTTATGCAGGTGTCGCATGCTTGATGTATGGCACCATGGGCATTTTTGGCGCAGCCCGCTTTGGTCAGGGCACTGAGGGGGACTGCCTGGTTAACACTTGGCTGGGGGGCAGGGCTGAGGGCTGGATTGATTTAGCCATGGCCCTTTACCTGTCCATCAGCATTCCTCCCATGCTGGTCAGTCACTATTTCTCACAACTGTGTTGGATGTGAAGTCTCAATTACGCTTCAGTACTGAACTATGAATACATCAGTTGAATGCCTCAGTTTGCTTAAATACTGATCCTTGCGCCTGGGCCATCTGAATACCTCTATCATTACATCAGCATTCAGTTCATGGGGGTCAGTATGTTCCATTTGCCTACTCTGGACATTGATCCATGCGTCTGCCTGAGGCATGTCCACAATTTCACTTATCCCACAATATTGCCTCCATGCCGGTCAGTCCATGTGAAACGCTCACTTTACACACCAATGTTGCTCACTCTGGAGTATTTGTTCCCCTGTGTCTGCAGCATAGGCCATTGTCATGTTGCTATTCAAATCTCAGGAGATTCAAAGCTCAGACTGGCAGATTTCATGAAGCTGTGGACAGCATGCACTGTGATGTAGAAACAAGTTTGGAAAGCATCTCAAGGCCCGAGTACCATGTCTATGTGCTCATTGCGTTGTAGGTCTTGACATGCTCTACAAGTCCTGATTCACATCACAGTACATGCTTTCCACAGCTTGCAGGCATCAATGCTGGGTCCAAGCCGCCCCCTAGCGGCAGTATGAAGCACTTGACCTCAAGGACTTGACCTTGTGCCATCTACAAGTGCAGCGCATGTTACAGGCCTGATGTAAGCTGTCAATGCGTTGTAGTAAAGCTATTAGTACATACTGAACCTTCTCGCCTGTCACAGAATGGACGTATGAGCTCTGATGGTGAGTGTGTTGCTTAGCTACATGTTTGTCTGACAGCCTTGAATGTATACTTGAGTGGCGTGCATGACTCACACAGCAGCATGCTTCAGACAAACTAGTCTCAAAAACGGCTCTGCTGGTGGTTGCAGATTTCTCTGAGGTACACCCTGGACAGTCTGTTTGCTGGTGAGGATGCTCCGTTCAAGCTCAGCAGACACATGGCAGAAACTGTTGGCATAACCGTTTCCACACTACTGGTGGCACTGATCTTCCCAGCATATGCAGAGAAGATCTTTGCAATCACAGGAGCTACAGCTGTCTGTATAGTGTGTTACGTGATCCCAGTTGGGCTGCATTTGAAGCTGCATTTGCTGGAATGCGCTACACCACCTGCTCTGGATCTTATACAGCAAGAAGATAGAGAGATTCAAGCCCTGTTGCTACCAAATGGGGAGTCAGATCCTGATGATGTACTGTTGAGGGTTCAGCCTGTAGAGGAAGATGTTGCAACACAACCTCAGCAGAAAAGCATGGTTGCTCGATGCTGGCGGACTACACATCAAATTGTCATGCCCATTTTAGTTGTTGTTGTGGGTGTTTCGCTCAGTGTAGCAGCCTTATTTACAACCTGCAGACCTTGGTTTTCGTAGGACTTGATGTTCAGCAGTACGCTGAGCGCTTGAGCTTTTGCAAACCAGTTTGCTGCACTCAGTTCTGTTCATCGCAGGTGTCACACTACAAAATTTGTGCTGTTTGATGTCCATCTAAATTTTGCAAAGCATCCTGGATGCGTAGACTGTTTCGTTCAAAGTAATGTGGTTGTTCGGGTTTCTTAAAAGGTTTGGAGCAGACTGTGCTTGTTGCCAATTTTTGATGCATGACACAGCATTGACAGTTTGTCGTGCTGTCCTCTGTTAGTACACATGCTCACTCATAAACGGTCAACGATCACTCTGTACGCCTGATAAATATGCAAGGCTGAACAGTTTGCTGGGTTGTCATTGACAACTTGTCGGATGATGTGGTGCTTGAATACATATACAGCAGCGAATCAAGGTGTTATATATCACGCTCCTGTCCCACGTCACGCATGAGTTATGAAGGACAATATGTAGAAGGGCCAGGACTTTCTGATTTTAGTTCTTTGTGCCAAGCAGAGGGTCGACATACATACAGGACTCGGTCTTCAGACACTACTAGTAGACTGTCAGTACAAGTCACAGCAGAGGCAAGAACAGCCAGCTGTAGGGCAAGAGAGCAGGGCCCAGTGAAAGAGACAGTACACCTTTGGTACAAAGAATCTTCAGGAGAAAAGGAAACACCAAATGTTGGACAAAACTCACGCAGAAGGCTTTCTGCTCTGATTGAGTATGTATGACGCGACCAGTTTGCTTGCACTGACTTGAACTTTATGCCGTACAACTTGTGATCCCTGCATCCTTGCTGCTCTCTCTGTGGCTGCCTGCAGCAGAAAGATGCAGTAGCTTGAGATCTGTGGGTATTTGCTATCTAACGACACCAGTAACAGCGTCTTTGTTACAGATTCCGTATGGGACAAAAGGCATTGTTGGCTAGATGGCAAGGTACTGATTCCTCACACTGCTACAGCCTTTCGGCTAGATACATGCAGCGCTTGTACATGTTCTGGCTGTTGTGTACTCCATAGAGGATTGCTGTCAGGCAGCAGATATGAAGTGTACAACAGCCAGGACATGTACAAGCGCTGCATGGATTTGCTGGAAGATGCCTTTGAATGTAGCAGCACCACACATCTTGATGCTCCCAGTTGCTGCAAAATGCACCCAAGGTGGACGCAAGGTAGATTTGAAAGCGAAAGTCGTACCTGTTGCTCGCCAGCCACAATCTTTGGAATGCACTTGCTCAGCAATTGGTCATGCTGCGCCTGGCTCAACTGCATGAACACAGCACACATGACCATATGTCCATAGCTTTCTTACAGCTTGCCTTGAACCAGACAACAAACAAGCAGGCGTTGACAATGAAACAATTTTGCATGCTTTCACACAAGCAATGATTTGCACAGCTGGCAAAGGCACCCTGATGATAAGCACAAGATGCTTCATTGCAACATCTCCCTGCTGGGCTTCAGAGCAGTGCAATACAATCAAAGGCAATCAATGAATGCCAACACCAGGGTGTCACACAAAGATGTGTTTACCTGGACGCCAGAATGCCCGCTGTAGTATGGCCGCAATGCTTGTCTGACAGCAAACTCAACAAAGCTCAAGAAGCTTTCATTTGATGTCAAATCTGAATCTGGCCAGTCGGCTGGCCAGTCGTCCTGCTGTGGTATGCTGTGCCCATTGACAGCAGGCTCAGCATGACCATCAGCATAACTTGAAGCAGCTGATTGAGGACGCGACACACTGACACCTGCAAATTTGAAGACCTCAGCAGACACAGCATGCAGGCCTTCAGAATAGCCTTGAGCAAGTAATTGGGGACATGACAATTTGGCACCAGTGTATTTTGAAAGCTCAGCAGGCACAGCATGCAGGAAAAGTAGAGCTGCCAAGCGTGACATATGTAACAGGCAGGTATGGTCAGTCCTTGAGATGCAGAGGCGTTTCTCTACTAGAGAGAAAGATGAGCCTGATGCATGATGCATGGCCGGCATATGCAACAAGAAGCAGTCCAGCTTGTGGCATCAGGATGCAAGGCTCAATGAGGATAGCATTTTACGTTGATGCAACAGAGTAAACTGGCTTCATGAAAGCTATGCACTGATGCAAATGTCATACAGACCTGCAGATTTATCCTGAGGGTCAGCTGGTATTTCGCCTTCATCCAGGTTTGTGTCATCAGCTGCTTTGGACAGGCTGCTCAAGTCAGAGTCCTCCCTCTTGCGCTTGAGCTTCTTCAAATGCAAGTCTGCAGAGGACAATGCAGTCTTGATACAGCAAGTCTGCATAACAGTGCAGGTCAGAGATACAGACATTGCTAGCCAAGTGGTGAATTGCTACCTCCTCCACTGCTACAGCCCACTACAACACATTTGGGATACAGCCACTGCTGCCAAGCAACTTTGGCTCCAGATTAACAAAACTTACCTGGCAAGTGCGGCGGAAAGCCAAAGTCTTTGTTAGGCGGGATGTGGCCGTTCGCTGACGGTGGCTGTGGCGGAGGCGGCAGTGGGAGCTGAGGAGGGGGAGACAGTGGCAAAGGGGGATCTGGAGACGGAAACCCGACGGATCCAGCAGGCAGCGGCGGATCTAGATGGTGCTGGCGCAAAGGCGCGGGCTGAGACGTCGAAGGCGGAGGTCCAGCAGGAGGCTGCGGCAGGCGAACGGCTGAGGCAGGCTCGGCGTCAGCTGCCAAAGGCGCCCATCGCGACTCATGCAGATAGCTACTAGAGGGAACTGAGGGCGAAGGTGCCAGTCCGTGAGGTGGACTGGCGGGTCCACGAGCAGAAGACAAGCGGTGCAAAGACTTGAGACCAGCTGGAGTGCCTTGTGCCTGCACAAAGCCAGCCTGCCATTCAGTCCTGATGGCAAACATAGCTGTTCCCTATGTGCAATGAACAGCAAAGGAAGGCTGTCTGTGATGCACAGTGTGGCCATAAAATAGCTGAGCTTTTTATGCAGAATGAACGTAAATCGATGTCATGTGCAATTCAAAATTTTGAATTTCAAAATGAGTGGATGCAGAAGCACAGCATAAACGCCAGGAAGAACCTTGCTTACCTCACGCTGTACAGAACTAAAGGACTGTGACCTGCTCAATGGCGATGGATGAGCTGCAGCAGGTGGATAGGCGCTTGGCCTGTTGCCAGGCGTTGTATAAGGTTGCAATGGGGGTGCAGGAAGAGGAGTCCCAGACAGAGCCCGGCTAGGGGTAGCGTCAGGCTGTGACTGGGCATATGTTGCTCGCATGACGTGTGGTGATATTCTTGACCCACTGGCATCTGAAGACCCCTTGACACCATCTGCAATTGCAACATCTATGCTCAGTATAGCATTCCTTCCCTGTTCATGGGGGGGGAGCGTTGACAGGCGCATAGATCAGTGCAGCAAGCCCATCAAACCTTCTAGCGGTCAGACATTGCATCAGGCGTCATGCATCAAGCTCGCCTCTCTGATGCCCGGCCTGATCATGCTGTAGACATGAAGCAGCCAGCGAATTGCCTACCTGATGTAGGCGTCTGCTGCGCTGCCTTTGCATCCCTGCCCCCATGCTGACTCTGACTGCCTGAAGCGCTTGGTTTCTGGGCACTGTCTTTTCCAGGGGGCTTCCAGTCAACTATCCTACCAGTTGGAGTGCGGCTGGGAGGCATGCCCCTGAATGAGCTCCTGCCCCTAGACACACAAAACCGCCTTCATTTGGGCTGGAGTAAGATGGTAAGAGGGCAGGAACTAAACATAAGTGCAAATTGTCCTGCCCTGTTACTATGTGATGTGTGATGTGATGCGTGGGACAGCAACTCCACATCAGTTAGGGCCACGTCACTGGAGCATGTGTAGAGAATGGCAGCATGTTCCAACAGACATGACAGCTTGAGAGAGCTTGTGAGCAGGAGCATGAAAACAAAGAACACTATACAGAAAGACTGATGCATTCAGTCAGGTGCCTGCACAAGTCTGAAGGATCTGCCCTCGACATCACTTTGAACATTTCAATCAGGAAGAAGACCATGCAGAAGCGACAGACACAGCGCCGAAGACAGCATTGTTGCGTTGTTCCTTTGACAGGATGCATGAAGGCAAGTGAACACTCTGCAAGTGCCGTCTAATATACCTGTCAATGCCGCGTTTAGAGCTTCCTGGAGACTGCAACAAGCTCCTACTGCTTTTTGGACTCCTCAGTCTGTCTGGTTTTGTGACTGGGACCTTGCACTTCTCCTCGGGGAAGCGCATCAAAAGCTCTATTGCAGCTGTGGTGAGAGCAGGAATAGACTGCAGGTGTACAGCAATATTTGAGAAGCCGTGTTGTACCTCAGTTATAGACCGCAGGTGCTGTGGTCAATAATGCCTTGTTGCAAGCTTGGAATCAGGCGTGGTGAGAGCCAGTATAGACTGCAGATGTACAGCAATAATCTTGAGGAGGCAGTGCACTCATCTGCATATTTTGCATGCTTATTGCAGCACTGCAGCAATTGGCAGGAAGCACCATAAAGCTGCATGACACTGCTTACCATTTTGATGTTCGAGGGGCAGCAATGCAGCTCTTCACAGGAAGCACTTTTGATTTGCATGCTTTTCGCTTTGAAAACATTTTCAGTCACAGCTTTGCAACACACAACACTGTGGCAGGTATGGCCTGTCCCTGACATGATACCCTCAACAGTCAACAAGCTCAAGGCAAGCAGAAATACCACATAAGCAGAAGGAAACAAGTAAGACTTGGGCGTGCAACATGCAGCAGCCGACCTTGTCTGACTTCTGCTTGGCCGCCTTGCGCTTATCAGCCACTTCATACAGCGTATCTGCAAAGGTGCCATGTGCATTCCTGGTGTGGTGCACGTCGTCAGCTGTGAATGGCAATGCCTTGACCACATCCAACATCTTCCGCATCACCAGGTCAAAGGCGACAATGTGGGGACCAATACAGGTGCTCAGCATTGTGTGCAGCTGCCGCAGCGTGCCCCATTTCACAAACTCCTCTGGTGCCCTGCATACATTTTACAGCACTCAATCTCTGACGATCTGTCATGAAGTTACATGCAAACTCTTGAGGCATGACATTCTTGCTTGCTGTGCTTTCAGGCTGTCAGGTGCAAGAATTTCATGTGTGTCAACTGGAAAAGGTGCCTGCCAGCATACAGCTGCAACCTCAGCAGTACACCACAAGGGGGCAATGCTGTGCCTGATGACAGCCAGCCTGATTGTGATGCTGCAACATACAAGAGGGCTGCCAAAGCATGCCAGCAGATTGTGACGCATAAACACAATGTTTCCCCTTCCTGCCCTTCTGGCAGTTGCATGCTGAGCGGACAAAGAGAAGCTGTTGTTTACCTAGCATAGTCTGTCTTGAGGATGACCTCCAAGAGCAGTGACAGATCTGCCAGCCGAGCCTGCTGCCGCGCGCTCAATATTCCTGGTCTCACAGGCGAGCTGGGCTCCTTCACTTCCCCTTCTTCAGTGTCAGTGCCCCTAGAGAAGGGGCTTCCACTGCCTCTGATGTGCCTTTCCCGAGACCGGCTACGGCTCCTGGGCTGAACTGCGATTGCTTCACCAGCCCTGAGGCTGTTGTGAGCGTCCCTACACACAATCATCATTGTGCTCATCATACAACTGGACTTTTTACAAGAGTGACTGATCTCTGTTTCTGTTTGCAAGGTTTGTTGCTTTGATGCAAGGCAATAGAACATGACTGACACGTCAAGCCTTTACCATGCACATGTCACAGTTGGAAAAGGTGCTGATGGCGGACGTGATGGGCGTGATTGCAGCTCCTTGGTGTGCAGTACACATGTGTCTTCACTTGTCAACAGTATGTGACTCCTTCATACCAGCTTGCATGTCAAAGGCATCATGTTTGATTGCTGCTAAGGAATGGGTTACCTGGCGTCAGCAAGCTTGACAGTAGGACTGCTGCCTGCAGCATCAGCAGTTGCCAAGTGTGTCTTCACTGTCAACCCAGGTCTCTCCACCTTTGCATCCGACTGCTGCAGCTCTGCAGCTGCTTGAAGTGCTCCATTCTGCTCTGGAGCCCGCTGAAGATCACCAATCTCACCTGACTCAGTCCTGTTCTCTGCTTGGACACCCAATACAGCATCTGACCTGATGGGCAGCGCTGATGTCTCAGCAGATCCGCTGTCAACCTTGCCATCCAAAAGGGGCTCTGCTTTGGCGTTGGCTGTGCTGTCTGTCTTGGCTGTTGTGGGTGCTTGACTCGCATCAGTTGGTAGCTTGTCAGCGGAGCTGTTGGGAATGACATCAGGTTTGAGCTGACTGACAGCTGGCTGTGGCTTGTCTCCTGAGCTGTTGGGTATGGACTCAGGCTTGGCCTGACTGAAAGCTGGCTGTGGGTCTGCAGGGCCTGTGCTGGGACTGTTAGCCTGCTTGAGCCCTGAGGCATTGCTGGAAGTGGCCTGGCGGGCTCCTCTGGATGCAATTGCTGGCTCTTGAGCCTGTACAGTGTAAATGCGTGCATTAGTGTGGACGCTACCATAATTTGGTCTGAGTTCCCGTTCTCATCGGCAGGCACTGAAGTGCAAAGGCTGGATCGCAAATGCATGTGCACGCCGCGCGGGTCAACAACACACGAGTGATGTATAGTCGAATACGAAGCACTGATGCAGCAAGACACCCTTAAATTGGCCGCAAAGTAACTGCAAATAGTCAGTCAAGCTGGCCTTGTTTGACACATGACAAGTGGCAGCAGCATCTTGGCAACAAAACACATGCAATGAGCGCAACACACTGAGCTATCGCTGCACACAAGAGGCTTCAAAGCGCACCTCAGACTGATCAACAGCATTCTGCACCGTCCTGGCTTTCATGCCCCTTCTTGGAGACCCATATGCCTGCCTAGCCTTGTCCTTGTCAGCAGAATTGGTGCCCAAGTCACACAGGTTGAACAGCCGCAGCAGCTTCAGCACTGTGTTGCGGTTGACCTGCCTCAAGGCTCTGCTGGACTGGTGGATGAGGGAGTCCAGTCGCCTGTCTACCTCACTTCTGCGCTTCTCCATGACAGCCTCACTCCACTGCTGAGTCCTTTGGCGTGGCAGGGACCTGTGTATGCAAAGCAATGCTCTGACCTTAGCTTTGGATGTCAATGGCGGCATTGGAATCATGCAGCATGAAACATTCTGGAAGACGCTGCAGACCTGTTGTGGGATCCATATTGCAGTTGTGTACCAGCAGATGTTGCATGGTTGAGCATATGCACAATACGTCAGGATGCACAAACGCATTTCATAAGGACTCTCAGCAGCAAAAGCGCAGCACTGCATGCTGCACCAATGCTTTGTGCAACACTGTCACCTGTAGGGCATGACTTGTTGACATTTGTAGGCAAAACCATGAGCATTCACAACAAGCAAGAGCAGAGGAAAAGGATGTTTCAAGCACCTGGCTTTGAAGGGCTTGCTGGTGGCGGCTCCCTCATTTAGGAATGTGCGCCTGGCTGTACGATCTTGGGAACGCTGAGCACTGGAAGTTGTGGGGCTGCTCTCCCTGTCATCAGCAGACATGGGTCTTGCCCTCTTCCTGCTGGGTACTCGGCTGTCCAGCAGAGAAGACCTGACGTGCTGCAAATCTGCCTGATTCAGTTTGCTGTAGGATGTCCCATTGGTCAGCCTGTGCAACAAGCTTCCTTTGGATGGTACAACAAGGTGTGAAGCGCTACATACGGAGGGATTGCAGGTAGTGAGAGACATGCTTGAAGTGCCTGGCTGCACATGGCATTGACCACAGCATGAAGTGTGCATGCACTAGACAGGCTGGCAGCTGTGGCACATCCGAGAACATGCTGTCAGCGATATTCCATGCTTGTGCTGTTGCTTTTGCACGCTGGCAGCATGAACTGTGCATGCACTGGACAGCCTGGGAGCTGTGGCACATCCAACACCACGCTGCCAGAGCAATATCCCAAGTTTGTGCTGTTGCTGTTGCACACTGGCAGCATGAACTGTGCGTGCACTGGACAGCCTGGGAGCTGTGGCACATTCGACATGCTGCCAGCACTCATCCAAGTTTGTGCTGTTGCTCTTGCACACTGGCAGCATGAACCTGACCGCATGCTATTTGTGCTTTCTGAGGAAAGTCACCATCAGCGCACACCGTTTGCAGCTGTTGGGCAACTGTAACATGATTGCATACCGTTTGCGGCCATTGAGCAGGCGCTTGGCATCAGCCTTGTCAGTTTGGCGGCGCTGAGTGGAATGCTCTGTCTCAGCATCGCTCTGGACCTTATTGCTGACAGAGGGCCGGTTCATGCTGCCCTTAGAGCCTGTCTCAGCCACCTCCTCTTGATCGTCTTCCTCACTGCCTGAGTCTGTGCTCCAGTCCTTGGTTATGCCACGCCGCCCAGCAAGCTTGTTCAACCTGTACAGAAAGATTGTTGGGTGCTCACATCTGTCTGCATGTGGTCCTGCCAATACATGAACTTGAAAAGTCTTTTGCCCAAGCCACCTAATGAGGCTTGTACAATTATTGTACACTACGATAGCCGAGAACAGGTACTGACAGCGCCAAGGTGTCTTCAGCAGTCACTTGGTAGACTATTGCAGCCAAGGACAACTACATTTCGCTGAATGCGCGAAAGATGACTTGACAGATTTGTCTGCATTTTAGTTTGTGCTTGAAAACCACCAGCAAGTTGTCAGTCTGCCTGGCCTGCAGTTGGGCAGACATTATGAAGCAAAGGACAACAGCCAAAAGCAAGGACAATGCAATTCCCTGCACGCCTCAATAGTACTGGCAAAACGCACCGTTTGGTGTCCTTCTTGCGTAGGCCGACATTGGCATCTAGGATGGCAGCCACCAGGTCATCCTGTTCAGTCTCCTCAAGCATGATGGGCTCTGGCTCCTCTGACGCAGGTATGGGGTCATCCCACCCCCTGTCATCATACTCATGCTGGTAAAGCATCCAATGCACATGTTTCATTCATGCCGATTGGCAATGCACTTTGGGAGTTGCAGATATATCAGAAAGGGAAATGGTGTTGATGTAAGAGCACTGCTGGTCAATGCTGTCAGGTAATGCGACTGGCTATTGCAGCTTGCCCTGCTACATATACACCCTCAACATGAGGTGTTTGCAGTCAGCCTGCAGCTGAACGACAGGTCAGAAGATTGGGCAACTCTGCATGCCAGGCCTTTGCAAGATGAGCAAGAATAGAGCAACTCTGCGAGGCAAGACAAGACATACATGTACAGTAGTCCACGATCCAATGTTGATCCAAATTTTGGTACAGAATGTTAAGTCAAACGCGCATGCAAGGAGCAGCTTGCTCTGCTGCATACACACCACAACATGAGGTGTGAGATGGAGCAACTTTGCAAGGCAACACAAGACAAACATGTACAAAAGTTCATGCCGCCATGTCACCCAAAGGTTGAGTACGCCACTGAGTCACATGCGCATGCAAGGAGCACCAACCTTGAGTCATCCTCTGCTTGAAGGAGCACTTCCTTGCCGCCAATGAACCCACGGCATCTTGCAGACCCACACAGGCACTTCAATGGCTGCACGTACCAACCCACCATTAGACTCACTTGTTGTGGAACAGGCAAGCATCATGAGTGACTGTCACGAGAGGGCAATTGGGAATAAACGCAATGAACCCATGGCATGTTGGCGGACCCACAGAGACACTTCAGTGGCTGCAAGTACCAGACTATTACCAAACACACAAGGATTGCAAAATAAGGCAGTAATATGGCTGACTGTTGTGAGGGGCATTTGGCAAGAAATAATGAGCAGCCTTTTGTGCAGAAACATTTTTCATGAGCCTTGTGCATTGCTGACAAACGACAAATGACTCAAAACTTGCATAGAATGCCACAACAGCAGTGTTGAGCTGCATCAGCAAGTATGTTCTCCAGCAAGCCAAAGACAACTTTTCGTGAAAGAGATATTTGTTTTGATTGGTGATGCAAAATTTGCCAGGCATGGAATCTAATGGTGCCTTACAATGTCCCCATAGCGTTCAAAGTTGTAGTCAAACGTGAGCTCTGTGTTGGCGGGAATGTCCTGTGCGGCAAAGAGGCCAATAGCCAGCTCGCCATGCACTGACCACTTCTGGGTATCACAATTTGGCTGACATGAGTGGTTGATGAACCTGCCCAGCGCACCCTGCAGAGCACGTTTTGCATAGTGCAACATACAGATGTTTAAACTTGCCTGGCCGTGGACCAATGCATGCAGATGCGTTCGCTACAAAGGTGGCCACAACAGCATCATCAATCACTGTCACACTGATGCACATGGTTTGTGGCAAGCCTGCACAGTCAGACTAGAACGTAGAGTAGAGAGACGGACACAATAGGATGACTCATCAGTGTGACAACAATGCATGTATTCTATGGTGAGACATGCAAATCAAAAGCAGAGTCACTGTCACTGTGATTCACAAGGTCTGCAGTGGGCTTGGCAAATTCAGTGCAGAAACCTAGAGAAGGATATTGGATGTAACCCAAAATTTGCCAATCACTGTCACATTCGTGTATGTGGGTTGTTGCAAGTCTTGCACAGTCAGACTACTTAAACGCTGTTCTGCTTGCCATTCACTCACCTTCCGACATGCATCAATGACCTCCCCATTGCCGATGCTCATGAAGTAGTAGTGGCGCTGACCAGACTCAAGATAGAACTCTTTACGCCGAATGTACTCCTCGTCTTCAAGGACCTGCCAACATTCCAAAGCTTTACAAGCTTCCAACAGCAGCAGCGACAGTATACAACAAGGTCATAGAGACTGACATCTTCAACTGCTCTGACACCTTTGCAAATACCTGACCAACAGCAACATGTTGTGCAAATTGGAGGGTGGCCATAGGTGTTTGCCACGTATGTCTGTTTGTTGCATGCAAGCTACTCAGCTATGTTGGGCCATTTGCTGACAAGCATTATGCTGAAGCAAAACTCTGCCACAAAGCAAGCTGACACAGCAAGAGAAATGCGTATTCCATGGCAAAGACAGCGGCATGCGAAACACCTGACTGATTCTGTGTGCACCTGGCTTGGTCAATAAACCTGACTGGAAGCATATAGATGATGCTGCTGACGATGATGTGAGGCACAGCAAGGAGTACGAGCAGCTAAGCAGCATACCTCTCCAATGTATTCAATGATGAATTGCCCTTCCTTCAGGTCCTCACATGCAAAGAGTCCAAAGCCTTTTCCACCAGCTCGTCTCTGTAAAGTGCAGTTTTTGTTAGACTTTTGGTACTTCTGTTGGACAACCTTGAGGGCTCTCTGGTGGGTCTAAACAACACAATAAATCAAACATTCATGCAAGCAGTGCAGCTGAGCCAAGAACACTGTGCATGCCAGGTCGCATACTGCACTGGATGAGATCAAATTACTACATGAACTGGGCAGATACACATAAGCGGACGCGAGACACCACGGGCATGCTGCAAGCACAAAGCCTCTGATGTTAAGAGCTTTGATCTTGACATCAGCATGCAGCATGCATCAAAGTGCAACTATCTCTGTGCTTGGGAGATTGCCATGGTCCTGACCTGCTCAATTTTTGCATACTGCCGACGTGCAAACATCTGATTGCTGCACTGAGAGCCGCATGGACAACAATCCTGCAAAAGCAACACACTAGCCGCTGTCAGGAGACAGCATTGATACAACTGTAATGAGATGAGGAGCTGACATGTACGGGAAACAAATGCTGTAGCACGGACTTACAGGAGGGCACTCCTGATATAGCATCCTGTTTATGCAATCCTCTCCACATCCTGCGCTGCCATCAGCTGGCCTTTTGCAACTGCACATGTCTATCCCTTTTTTTGGTTTCCTCAGCCTGTGAGTGTAGATGTTTCTGGAGATCTGCTGCCACACAGCAGGTTTCTGCTTGCCAGCAATGTGGTGTCCATCTGCCTCTTCCTGCAGGAGGCAAAAGTGTACACACCAGATGCCTGTACCAAAGCATCAACGACAGTGATGATCAGGCAGGAGGAAAAGGCCTTACCTCTCCAGTGCCCTGTGCAATTTCCTTGTCGATGGCTTCATCTGACATTTCTTGGGGAACAGTGCAGCTGTTGTACTCGGGGTCTGGATTTTGTGAGCACTCCCTAAAGACGAACGCAAGCAAAGCCCTTGCTGAGTCAGGTAGCCTGGCTGCTTCTCAAAACAGAGCTCCTGTTGTTGTGAGATTCGCAAGATCGGCACGTACCACTCCCGATCTCCAATATCTTGGTACAACTCTTTTGGCACACGCCTCCACAACTTGCATTGCCCGCACTCAACCCACAAGGTGCTGTGTGTGCGCTTTTGGTCCGTGCCCGGCTGCTTCATCACTTGTGCAGGAGCTTGCGGCTCAAGGCCGCCCGCCGCGTCAAGCACCATGCCTACCACGCCGCACACCCATGCGCGCAACACGAGAGGCTTAGCGTGCAAGTATACAGCGCAGCATGGCAGTGATCTTACCGTCTGCCCTGCAAAGTCGAGTCCCCAGCATTCACGTGCATCAATCCACGTGGCAGTAAATTACGCAATCATCGCTGCTCCAAGAGCATTGCCAGCCTGCACACACAACAGTGTCGAACAATAATTACTACTTGCTGCCTGTCTTGAAGTTCCAAGTCTTTCACATGCGTGAGCCTCTAGAGCGTTCTTGCTTCGGGTACCATGGGTCACACAGCGTGCAACAACATGTTGGTGACCTGCAGCAAGGCATTGACACGGCATGGTCCAGTGGATCGCACCAGCAAGAAGATCATGAGGGTGTCTGAAACGCCTCTACTGTGCGTGCAAGACCTCCTCTTCTCCCCCCTGCCTCAACAATTGTGCAAATATGACAAATCCGTGCAGCAAGTATTGCAGCGTTGTCAAGCACTAGACACTTGAATAGTGCCAAACAGTATGTTGCTTGCGCTGTGACTAGATGAGTAGTAGTACCAGTACAGCAGACTGACTTAAACAAGTGCTACAGAACATTATCATGGCCTACAGGTGCTGCTCCTCAACGGCAACAAAGCCAAGATTTCGCTATGCCTGCAGCTTGCAAACAGCCTGAATTGTCCCAGACACTCTGGCTTTTTGAAGTGCCCACAGAATTACTGTCAGACCAGCTTGAACTCAGCAGTATCAACATAGACTGCCACAGTGAAAACCACCCCTGAGCATCCTGTTTGCTACATACGCTTCTACACAGGATAGCGTTGGTCCATAGATTATGTTGTATGTCACTACAGCTATAGTACAGCATATGCCACATGCATCAATGGCCCTTAGGCAGCAGCCAAGAGCACTCAAAGTGTCTCTTGAGCCTCGCAAACTTGTAACACTGAGAAAAGAAAGGGTGAATGATGTCAAATTCAAGCTACAAGGCTAATTGCATGATGCATAATCAGTATGATAAAATTGGTTGCCAGGTGCATACACATGACTGCAGGCTGAAGGAGCTGAAATTGCTTTGGCTGCGTCTTCTGATCATATCAGGTCATCATTTCTTTCTGTTTGTCAAAACTTTTGCAAAAGTAAGCTGCCTTTGTCGTTTCTGTGTTGTCATTCCTGTGTCGTTGTTCCTGTGTTGTCACTCCTGTGTGGATGCTGTCTGTGTCATTGCCGCATGAATGCTGTCAGTCCAGAGCTGTCAGTATAGCAGCATGATTGCATTGTGACGAAGTTTGGGATCAAAGTCACGCTCAGATCTGTAACTCTGCATCAGCACTGTAGTCACCACATTGCCTTAGGTAGTCCTCTGCAGCATACAGTGCATGCTGTATGGCTCTGCAGACCAAGATCCCTGCTGCTGCTGTAGGAGTCATCTCCTTGGTGAAGTTTTTGATTGGCAGAATATGTTTCTGCCCGCCCACGCCTGTACTCTCCACCAGATCCTGCATGCAAAGTTGACCAAAGGATCAGCACGTTCGAAGCTGTGCAACCTTGTTGATGTGACAGTTACAACTTTAGCAGGCAGCTGTGTTTCATGTTCTGCCAGGGTTTTCGGAAGGTCCAGACAAGGAAGGTTTGCAATTCCAGGATGTATATAGCAGCTTGATGTGCGGTAACCCAATGTGCAACTTGATGAAGCATGGTCAAGACGCATGCATACAACAGCACGATACCTCCAGAGTAAGCAAGAGATCAATGCAGCTCCATATGCAGTAAGAGCATTTGATGAAGCATGGTCAAGATGCGTGCAATGAAGAGCAGCATACATGCGTTAGATTAGCCAGACATTCACTGCAGCTTGCTGGGCAGTAACGCAATAGGCGATTGCTGCAGCATGGACGAGATGCATGCATACGACAACAGCATACATCCATCAAATCAGCCAGACGTTCACTGCAGATCTGTGTGCAGTAACACAAAAGGCAACTTGATACAGCATGGTCAAGATGCATGCATATAACAGCAGCATACCTCCATCAGGCGTTGCAGTCACTCACTGTAAAATGTCTTCTTCAAGTCCTCGCCAATCACATCTGGGTCAGAGCTGTCAATCTTGGTCAGGAAGATAAGGGTTGGAATCTCTGCAGAGCAAGGTCATGCGTCAAGGAAATTTAAGTGTTGTCTCCAAAAGGTGTGCAGTGAGATTGATAACTCTGATTTTGGATGCTGAACATCACATGTCCTCGTTGTGATGCCATGAACAAGATAGCCTGGTAATACTAGACCTGTACCAGATGCATGTAGCACATGTGCTGAAAATGACAGTGATGATAACATCATACAATGCTCATACAGCTGATTGGAGCATTTGATATACACTGTAGGTGCAGCTGACAATCAATTACTGCATCCTGACTGCAGTGGGCCGCTGAGTAAGGAGTCTTCAATGCAAGGACAGCTCTCCTGAAGACCGAGGCAGCCTTGAGGCAGCCATCACACAGAAGTCGCTGTAGGGTTTTGCTGGTGCATTGCTGCAGCATGAAACATGAGCAACAAGCTCCTCAAAAGCCTGACAATGACAAGCAATGCAGCCAAGCTGGGCCTGCGACCACGCAGGCGTACCTTTCTTACGAGCGATGTCACGCATCTCACGCAGACGCTGCATGTATGTGTCATCAGTGGCTGACTCGCATGGGACCACCAGGCACATGCAATGGACTTTGTCCGCCTCTCTAGGGCGCGTGATGAATCCTTCTGTCTTCCAAGATATGTTGTCATCATCCAGCTTGCACCTATTGCAGTCAGTGCCATAGGTCATACTTATCGCACAATATGCAACATGTCATGTTTAAGGCACAATATGCAACACGTCATATGTGATACTTGAGAGTACAAATAAGAGATATCCAGTGGAAAGGTTCTGATACGCATTGCGGTGGGGTCAACAACGACACACAATGTGCACAATCAATGGTTGACAGCAAGAGTGTGGTGATTCGCTGACCTGTCGGGTAGATGGCCATCAAGAATGAAACCCAATTCGCCTTGCTTGAAGTCAATTGTCCCCCATCCCATGCTGTCCCACAGCTTCCAGTGTACAGGCTGTTTGGTTGCAGGATCCACAAAACCATATTTGCGTAGCTTTCGAGTCATTGATCCTGTTCCCTGACCATGGGGTGCCAAGCTGGAATTGCGCCTTTGGCATAGGCTGTCCAATGTGCAAACAATGCTGGACTTGCCAGCACCAACTCCACCACAAAGCAGGATGTTGATCTGATTGACTGGCAAATTGTTCCTAGCAGGGTCATAACTGAAGACATCTGCTTCCAGTTTTGCTGCAGCCTGCATGCCAGCAGGTACCATGTCAACATGCAAGCTGAGCAAAAGGTTGCTGAGGTTAGAGGAGGTGTCAAGGCACATGCCCCTTTTGTGAGTGTGTTCAGCTTCACATGCAAGCTTAGACAGGGCATGCATCAAGTTTTGATCAGACTTTAGAGCCACAGCTGAAAATCCAGCTTTGACATGAGCTCTAGATCTGCTGCCTTCACGTCAGGTGCAAATGAGTCTATCTATATATACACCTTTGCATGCCACCAGATGCAGATTAAACAAGCTGTCAGATGGCAAAACTAGCTCTGTGCCAAAGCAGACTCTATTTACCTCTAATGTCCAGAAGACATCTGGCATCCAAGGCTGTGCAAGCTCAGCAATGATTTTTGCAGGAAGGGTGCTGACTTTCAGCACCTCCATTTCAAAGCGAGCCTCTGTGGCTCCACCAGCATTTGCATTAGGCTGGCCAAAACTTCTAAATTTCTCTCTCTCTCCCTCTATATGCGACGGACCCCAAGAAAATGCTGGTCCACGGGGCTGAGGATGGGGCGCACTTGCTCTGAAGAGAGGGCCCGAGGTATTGAACGAACTCTGAGCACATGTCATCTGGATACCTCCAGCATTGAACGTGAGCAAGTCATGGCCACCACCAAAGGTCGGACCCATGTCGGCGTGGTGATAGACTTCGTTGTTGTAGCCGATTCTTGCGAACTTCTGAAGTTGCGGATGCCGCGAAACATCTCCACCAGTGCTCGAGAAGTTAGCAATGCGAAATAGGAAAGCCTTGGTATCCCGAAAATAACTGCCGCTGGGTGTCGACGTCCAACTGACGCTTGCATAGCCACCGAAAGCGACTCCGTTCTCGGTGCTCACCAAGACCAGTGTCGGACCTTTGTCATCACAGGCAGTGTGAAACGCATGGCAGTTGCTCCAGCCGCTTGTTATTGTACTGAAAAGTGCGTCAAGCTTTATTGAAGCGGCGGGTTTCTGGAGAAGGGTGGCCAGAGCTTCCAATTTGGGAACACTGTCCACCAACCAACTTCCATGTGCCTGGCGACGCACGTCAGGCTTGCGCATGATGCCAACCTTCCTGTCACGTATCCTGGTGCCAGATAGCGCCAGTAGCGCATCTGACGAAGAAGAAGCGGCAGAAGAAGGAGATGTCCTCCCTGTTCTTCCTGATGCATGTGTCGAAGAGTCCCCTAGAGTTCATGTACAGCTGAGTCATAATGATTCCGGCTCGTGGTGGGTGTAACACGTATATTACAGTAGTCGTGAGCCTGCACTGGATGGCAGCACGCACTCAGCTGCAGGGCTCTTTTTACAGCTGACTAGGTGATAAATTTGCTGAGCATCTGACAGCCGTGCTTGACTAAGCAATTGACAACGAGCTGCCATGTTACACACCTACGCCCTTGATGCGACCTGCAACAATGTCAAGCTAAGCACAGCTTGAAGCCTTAGTGAATACCAATTGCAACGGTCGAATGTCCAGGCCAAGGGACCAATAGGGGGCTTGCCTGACTTGCAGACATGCTAGCATGTCCCATTGCAGGTGGCAATGAAACAGGAACAAAGTCTTACACCCTAATTTTCGAATCTCCTTGCCTCTTTCAGCTGGAGACTTTGAGAGTAATCAGAAACCCAAAGCCGACTGATTGATTGGACATTCTGACAGGTCATGCACAACTGATTCAACCATCCTCAAACATGCTGACTTCTCACGTGCATAACACGCGTCAAGGAAGTCCCTGCTGTTGTGACTCATACTGCTGTTCTTGAGAAGGATCACCCCCCACTTGTTGGCTAGAAGTTGGTGTGCTGAAACTTGTAATCAACGTGAGTGCTTGCTAATGCTGCTTGTGGCTGCCTCGTGCAAAGCATCAACCATCACCTGTCAAGTTGCATTGTTATTCTCTGTTTGTCTCCAGAACAAGCGCTTTATGATTTGATTGCTGCTCAGGAGTCAAGCTGCTGCGACTCACAGAGGCTCCCAATATGACGCCCAACAGGGCAACTTGCCCTTTTGTTTTTTTGTCTGTGCATTTCTTTCCTTTTCTTAGCTTGTCTTTTCTTGTCTTTTGTCATTTGTGTTGAGGTCATTTCAGCTCAGCATCAGTGCCCATGTCCATGTCATCACGCTCTCTCAGGTAGTATGCAGCGAATAGCGCCTGCTGCAAAGCTCTGCAGACCAAGATGCTGGTCTCTGTCGCTGGGGCAAACTCGTCGCTCAAGTTCTTGATTGGCAGAATGTCTTTGCGCCCACTCCTGAGCTCCCTTTCAGATCCTGCAAACATGTATATCATTGACTTCAGTAACTTCTGTATGTAGCAACTGCTTTGGTCACCGCCTTATACTGAATTGTCGTCATTTGCGGGTACCACTGCAGTCAGAACACCAGTCGCACTGTCTCTACTCAAGAGAGTTCCAAACCCAAGTGCCCTTATAAGGAGAAAGTACTGTACACTTTCTAGCGTGAACTGCTAGCTGTTTGTGGCACAAGTCTCAGGATTGCCAAGCAGGCTCGTCTTGAGTGTCACAATCAGGATGTCTGGTGTTGAGTATTGGAAGCCAGACAAAACATGCACACATGATATTCATAACAAATGTGTTACGAAGGACATTATCCTCACCCAATGAGGACCTCTAGAATGCACAGCTCTGCACAATGACAGAGCAGACATGCGACAGTCTGGACACTGTGCAGCTTTACACTGCACTGACCAAGAAAACTCTACACGTGCATGAATGTACAGACGCTGCAGTAAGGCTCACACACACTGCTACTCATGTCAAGTCTCCAGTCAAAGAAGCCCCAATCATTGCCAATGTTCCAGGCGTTAGCTTGTCATCAACAACCACTCAATTTTATGACGGGCAGCAGCATGATGTTCCGCTTTAGCATCAGCAGCAGCCACAGATGCTATTGACTCTGTAACAAAATTAATTACTGCAACCCTATCTGTATGCATTGACTTTGGCGTTGGGTAACGTCTGCAGACTCGCCTCCGCCCAAGGTATAAAGGCACGACATTATTTGACATTGACTGCAAGTTGAGCGTTCACAACACACCTCCATGAGGCTGAGCAGGCGTCCACTGCGGGATTTTTTGTGAGGTCCTCCCCAATGACATCAGGGTCATACTTGTCAATTTTGGTCAAGAAGATCAGAACGAACGGCGAGTCACATTTTGTCTGACTGCGCCTGCACTTGTTTACAACCCTAATGCAAGCTGCGGAGCGCGCTGGTGCAGACCTGATGCGATTTCTGAGCACATTGTGAGCAGTGCACCTTCTTCAGAACTTCAACTTTGATGATGCCATATCAAAAATGCTGCAGAGGCTAATGCTTCGTGTCATTGTCATCAAAGTCGAGTTCCAAGCATTCACGTGCATCTGTCCACGTGGCAGCAAATTATGCCATCATCGCTGCTCTGCGAGCATTCAATTTGCATGTATCGAAATTCGATGGACATACTGTCATGGCCAAATTGTGCAACATGCGACCGGACTACTCTTTTCTGGCTGGAGCATGTAAACATCTCCTCCTCTTGCTGCCTGTGCTGCAGCTGGATTTCAAGTCTTGCGAGGGGAAGCACATTCAGCAGTCTGCAGAAAGGGCTTACACTGGGCATCATGAACCAGACATGGTCTGCGCGAGCATTCACAGACCGCTGCCTGACACTGCAACATGACACAGCAAGACGCAAATCGCCACCGAAAACATGGGGCGTCCCAGACTGTCAATTTCCCCCCTCACAAACTCTTCCCCACGCAGGGCAATGCAAACTCAACTTTGACAAGTTGCATGGGCAGTACACATCTGCCAAGCCAATGCTCTGACCAGAGTGCAACAGAAGGCTTCTAGATACTTAAAGATGCAATTTCTACGAACACGTACCATATGAGATCATATAGCAGGCGTCGCGGCAATGGTTTTCAATCACCAAATGCAAAGTGCTCTCGGCATTGTCTGCATTGCAGACTTTGCAGTGTCCAATGCTGGCATTACTGCTGCTTATACGGCGTTACGTCCGGCGACCAGAGGGCCGCGCTGGGTTTGAGTCGATCGCGACACAAGGTCCATGCCACTGGTGATCAGCAACAGCGTCAAGTAATAGCAAAGTTCAAGTAATGGGCAAGCCCAATTTGCGTCACCAAGTCCGAGGAAGCTTGCTGGTAGACACCATTCCAAAACTGCAGGCTTTAGCTGGGCTTCTTGAGCAGCCTGTCAATTCGTTGAAACTCACCAAGCTGTTCAGCACGCAAGCAAGCGGTTGGAGCAATCCTGCAGCTTTTCATAGCGCCTGCGACAACCAAGGTCCGACCTTGGTCTTGGTGAAGGTGTCAGACGGATCTAGTTTCGGGGGCTATACAAGCACCAGCTGGAATTGCAGCAGCAGTTGGCAACAAGATGACAAAGCTTTCCTTTTCCGGTTTGCAAATTTTGGAGGCACTGCCAGTGGACTGATGCCCGAAAAGTTCACACAGCTACAGACTACCTACAGTACTTACAATCAGCAAAATACTGGCCCAGCGTTTGGTGCTGGTAATGACTTATTGACGTTCAATACCAGTGGCATCCAAATGACGTGCAACCCAAACTCCTACACCTCATCTGGGCCGTTGATCAGTACCTCCCTACCAAAGCAAGCTCACAACTTCCATCTGGAAGTGTTGCAAGTCAGCACCACGCCTGCCAACATGACAGCAGAGCTTGAGGAGCCCTGGATGGCAGGCTGCTCCTGGACAGCAGAGGTAGGTGACTATGCACCTCTTGTCAAATGCCTGAGTATGTCATTCTGTCTCTGATGATTTTGGTACAGCTGTACACATCTAGACCAATGCATGTGGTCATGAAGCTCTGTATGTGGCCAAATCAGCCCTGATGCAGTGCAGAGTCTTTGCTTCATGCTTGCTCCTTTACCTCATCCTTTGCTGCATCTACAGTTGCACAATATGAGCTGCCTTGCCGCTGTCCTAGAGTGACATGCTGCACTGAAACAATTGTAGTTTGCAAGGGAGAGTCAAGACAGCTGCTTCTAAGACACCTGTTGCACGCCAGCTCGTTGACTGATCACATGCTATCTGTAGGATGCAGCCACACTGGAGAAGGAAGTCTTTGGCTTCAACCCTGAAAGTGAGGGGTTGCATGTCAAGCAGATCAACATCCTGCTTTGTGGTGGAGTTGGAGCTGGTAAATCCAGCATTGTTTCCACAGTAGACAGCCTATGCCAGCAACGCATTTCCAGACGAGCGCCTCATGGGCAGGGGACAGGGTCATTGACTCGCAAGCTGCACAAGTATGGCTTCACTGACCCTGCAATCAAGGAGCCTGTGCACTGGAAGCTGTGGGACAGCATGGGTTGGGGGGCAAGCGACTACAAGAAGGGCGAAATGGACTACATTCTGGATGGCAATCTGCCCAACAAGTGCAAGTTGGATGACCCCATCAACATGAAGACAGCAGGATTCAAGCTGCACCCTGGCACTGCAGATGCAGTCCATTGCATGTGCCTGGTGGTGCCATGCGAGTCAGCCACTGATGACATATACATGCAGCGTCTGCGTGACATGCGCCAGTTTGCACGTGATAAGGGTAGGCTTGCCTATCTCTGCATCATCATCCATCAATCCATCCATCCAGCCATCTATCCATTCATTCATTCATTCATTCATTCATTCTTTGCTACATATGGACTTAGGCTGTTGCAGACAATGCATCTCTTTTCTTTGTGACAAAATCAACTATCACAACTATGTGTTGCTGCAGACATTCCAGCCCTTCTTTTTTGAGAATAAGATGGATAGTCATGGATTTGTGCTGTTTGCAGACAATCAAAGTCGTGTCTTTCTGCCTAACATCAGTAGCTATGGGTTTGTGCTGCTGCAGACATTCCAAACCTTGTCTTTCTAACCAAGATTGATAGCTATGAGTTTGTGCTGTTGCAGAGGACCCAAAGAGAGTCTTGTCTCAAATTTTGTCAACCAAGATTTCACGGCGATAGTTTTGTGGTGCTGCAGACATCCCGACCCTTGTCTTTCTAACCAAGATTGACAGCTATGACCCAGACGTCATCGGCGAGGATCTGAAGAAGACATTTCACAGTGAACGCCTGCTCCGCCTCATGGAGGTATGCCATTTGCTTGACCATGCCATGATGAGACTTCTGTGCTGTGAATGCACATTATGGCTACCATGACGTCTCTGCGTAACGACTGCTTGGGTCCCCTTCATTGCCCTTACACCAAGTGTCTTTACAAAGAGACGGCACTGTATGTGCATTTATTGTCCTTTCAGAGACCTAACACAGGGGCTATAGGACACTGTTCATGATGAAAACAAACAGTCGTTGGTGTTTGTCAACAGAGCATCCAGAGCTGTGAGTAAGGATAGATGCCAGCCACAGTGTTGCATTATGTTAAGCTGTCATAGACCTTGGACTTGTTTTGAACGGTAGACATCACAATGTTGGTCATTCAATGCGAGTGCTGAGTTTGGTTTGTCATATGCACAGCTTTGCATGGCTTCAATTCCGCTGAGTTGTGAAGCTTTTTTTGCAGGATTTGGAGGAGAGCTCAGGTGTGGGCGGGCGCAAAGATATCCTGCCAATCAAAAACCTGAGCAAGGAGATGACACCCACTACAGAAGCAGGTGTCCTGGTCTGTAGAGCCATCCAACAGGCACTTTTTGCTGCAACAGACTATTTGAGGGAGTGTGAGCCAGACATAGACATGAATGCTACTGATGAGGATTTAGATTGATACTCTCCATTTCCAACATTTTCAGAACACAATGCTGCTGCCACAAGGATGACAGCACACGCACAGGAATTACAAAGACAGCCTACTTCTGCAAGGCTCTCACCATTTGGTGACATGACAAGTTTGCAACCAGAAAAGAATGATGACCTGACATGCTCAGAAGATGCAGCCCAAGCAAGTTCAGCAATCCAACCCTGCAACAACGATGCAATCCCAGTCAATTTTGACATGCTGCCTGCATGATACAGGTGAAAATGATTTTACACAGATCAGCCTTGTTTATAGCGTTGCAATCAATCGAAAGAAACGTGCTTTCTTCTTGATTTCATGTGGACACACAGATCTCTAGAGCGCCTTTAGGCGTACAGACAATTTGACACATGTTGCCACCATTGAGATTTCTGGAATTGTGCTGAGCTGTGTTTAAATAGCACACAGCAGACACGGCAGTCAGACTGTGCATTGTGGCAAAATGAAAGTATTTCAGAGTCTATCAGCAGTCTTGAACAGAGTTAACATGCAGAGATGTCTGGATCTGCGACTCGTAAAATTGCCTAAAAGCCACACCTGTTGATAGCCGTGTTCAACAACGAAGCAAGCTATATGTCTTCGCTGCAAGCAACATGTTGTCTGGCTTATATTATTGCCCAAAGGACTTACTGCACTTGCAGAAACTGGCTAGTACACACAATTGCGGCGCGCGATGCAACAGGCAATATCACACTTCACCTTGAAAGTTTAGAACCTTTCTGCCTCGGAGCATGAGTCATACAAGTACACAAACGCTACAGTGCTAAGCCAGGCAGCTTTGCTGTATGAGCTTATGGGTCGAGCACACAGAGTCAGCCAGTAGCAATAATGACTTTAGCTTATGACAACATGAGCATGATTGCGAAGAGGGCATAGACTCTCATCGTAGTACTACTTCTTCTTCTTCTTGATAGTGTGTATTGCCAGTGCTGCTTGTTGCCATTGTAGGATTATCCTCATGCAGAGAGGGCTGAGTATTGACTTGCGCTGTCTCTTCCAGTAGTGTTGCTCAGAGGTCTAGTTTGTGGAATGTGTGCTGCATTGCACAGTCGGTCAATCATTTCAGTTCAGCATCAGTGCCCATGTCCATATCATCACGCTCCCTCAGGCAGTCCACTGCAGCGAACAGCGCTTGCTGCAAAGCTCTGCAGACCAGGATGCTGGTCTCTGCTGCTGGGGCAAACTCGTCGCTTAAGTTCTTGATTGGTAGGATGTCTTTGCGCCCACCCACCCCTGAGCTCCCTTCCAAATTTTGCAAACATGCTTAGATCGTTGTAATAGCTGGCTAAACTATCTCGCATATATTGCTAGGTGTGTGGGGGCATAAGCCCTGAGCGTCAAGGATGACAAACGTTCAATTGTTGAAAGTCAGAATAACCATGCAAACCGATTTATGAGGTATACTATGAGACGCCCTATGTGCACCTCTAGGCTGCACAGCTCCACACATAGCTAAGGCAGAAGTGCCACACTTCATTGCGCGACCACATCAGCACAGCTCTACTGTATTGACCATGCGACTCTACACTGTGCTGAGTACATGGAAGCTTCAGCAAGGCCCACACACACTGCTACTCGTGTCAAGTCTCCAGTCAAAGAAGCCCCAATCATTGCCAATGTTCCAGGCGTTAGCTTGTCATCAACAACCACTCAATTTTATGATTGGCAGCAGCATGATGTTCTACTTCAGCACTGGCAGCAACCACAGATGCTATTGACGCTGTAACAAATTGCGGCAACCCTATCTGTATGCATTGACTTTGGCGTTGGGTAATGTCTGCAGACTCGCCTCCACCCAAGATATAAAGGCACAACGTTACTTGACATGCGCTGCAAGTTGAGCACTCACAACACACCTCCATGAGGCTGACCAGGCGCCCACTGTGGAATGTCTTTGTGAGGTCCTCTCCAATGAGATCAGGGTCATACTTGTCAATTTTGGTCAGGAAGATCAGGGTGGGAATGCCTGCATGAGAACGAACGGCGAGTCACATTTTGTCTGACTGCACCTGCACTCGTTTACAGCCCTGATGCAAGGTTGCTGAGCGCGCTTGTTCAGACCTAACATAATCTCTGAGCACGTGAGCAGTGCACCTGAAGCAGTGATTCAAGTTTGGTGATGCCATATCAGAAACGCTGCAGAGGCTGATGCTCTGTGCCATGTAGGCCTACATCTGTCATGGGCAGAAAGCTGCATTGTGTATACATATTAGACCATGTGCACAGTCAGATCTGACGTGACTGCTGATTATCAGTGCAAGTTGAGCAACCATGTTGACTTCATTATGCAGCAACACAAATGTTACAAAGGTCGAAGTCATGGAAGCCTAGCTCTGTCATGGGCAAACTGCTGCATGTCACGTAGGCGCTGCATGTATGTGTCATCAGTAGCTGACTCGCATGGGACCACCAGGCACATGCAATGGACTGCATCTGCAATTTCAGGCTGCATTTTGAAGCCTTCTGTCCTCATAGAGATAGCTGTGTCCAGCTTGCATCTGTCATGCAAATGCCCATCCAGAATGAAACCCAGTTCACCCTTGTTGTAGTCGCTTGCGCCCCACCCCATGCTGTCCCAAAGCGTCCAGTGTAAGGGCTGTTTTGTTGCAGTGTCAGTGAAGCTGTAGTTGCGCAGGATACGAGTCAGGCTGCCTGTGGCTTGACCATGAGGTGCTCTTCTGGAAATGCGTCTCTGGCATAGGCTGTCGGCAGTGGAAACAATGCTGGATTTGCCAGCACCAACGCCACCGCATAGCAGGATGTTGATGGTCTTGATGGCTAGGCCCTCATTTGCAGGGTTGAATTCACAGACTTGTTTGTAGAGACTTGTTGCGTTGACGCATGTCATGCTGTCAATAAGAACCTGGTTTCCAGAGCGCATGTGCGGTCTGAAGGCTGAAGTCACATGACGCTGATCCCAGCTGGCAATGATGGCATGCAATGCAGACTGCCAAGTGGTTCATTTACTTACAACAGCAATGTGCAAGTGCATACAGCTTGCCCAGCCAGCTGTGCATTCAAGCGCAAGTGTCAAAAGTCTCCAAGTTGCTGTCACGCATTTGCAGCAATGTTTATGTATACCTCTGTTGACCAAATGCAGTTGGAGACCCAAGGGTCCTGAAGCTCTTGAGTGAAGTTTGCAGGCATTGTGCTGACTTGCAAAACCTCCATTTGGAAGTTGGAGGCTGACTTTGGCAGGGTAGCATTGAAGAGTGATCCACGTATGCTGTACGAGCTTTGATCGCTAAACATTTGGATGCCACCGCTGCTGAAAGTGAACAAATCTTGTCCGCCCCCAAATGTGGGTCCATACGAAGCATACCCACAGATCTCATCGCCACTCCCAGACCGAGAAATCTTTTCTAGCGAAATGCTGCTTTGTGTTTGGGAAAAGCTGTCAGTGCGAAACAAACATGCGTGGGCATCAGCATAATAGGTGTTGCTGGAGTTCCAGCTGATGCTGGTATAGCCTCCGAAAGCGGACCCGTCCGAAGCCTTGATCAAGGTGAAGGATGGCCCTTTGCCATCACAGGCCTGATGAAATGCTGCAGGGCTCTTCCATCCGGTGTGATCAGTACGGAAGAGAGTGTTCAGTCTCAAAGAGTCCGCCGGCCGCTCAAGCAGCGAAGCCAGGGCTTCCAGTTTGCTCACACTGTCCACCAGCACGCTGCCATGAGTTTGACGCTGCAATGCTTTGCGTAAAGCGCGCTTGCCCATAGCAGCGCTCCTTCCAGCGGCACGATCAATTACAGGGGAGTCAGCTCTGTTCTCGCAAGTAGGTTGAGAAGCCGGTGCTGGAATCTCGTTGCTGAAAAGAGAGACATCTAAACTTTATATTGTCGCACTACGCCGTGCCAGCACGCCTCAACACGGGGTTTGGCATGCTGATTCAATACACGGCAAGACACGGCAGTTGCTTCAGCACCTGCGCATGCACAAGAGGGGCCTTGGTTTGACTGGACACATTCTGTCTGAGTTTCGCACAGCAGCAAGGTCCTCCTGCATGTACCTAGCGCGTCTGAAGCAAGTCATGCAAGCAGGTGGGAGGCCGTCAGCCCGCAAAGTCTGTTGTGATCCTGCACCGTATGCGTATGATCAGTCAGTCAAGTGTGCAGCTGACTTGGAGAGGAAATGCCGGGCAACTGTAAGATTTTGCACATGATGCTGAGCTAGGATGAGAACTACTCCATAAAGACATACCGTGCAGGATCGTCGGGCACTCTTCTCCGGGCCTCAGAAGCATATTCAAGAGTTGTGGACACTGATCGAAATGCAAAAGATGCGCATCGAACATTTGGAGCAATACTTGCTCGCACTCGCTGCAGAGGGCAAGCCACTTGAGATGCCAATTGTTTTACCGGAACAAACACAACCAGGTGAATGTGCAAGCTGGCTTGCCCAAGCGGGATATGCCAGAGCTAGGCTGTTCAATAGAGTGTTGCACACAACACATATCTCACACAATCCTTGCAAGCTTCTGCAGCCACATCTTGCGCATAAATCACTCTTCAGTGCAGCAGACACCATCTGACCTTCCTCTTCAAACTGCCTGAATGTGCCAAGGCAAACAAGGGTCACAGTCTCCAGAGATTTTGAAATGTCATGCTCGTCGCAGAACAACTTTGTGTCCAACTGGTGGGAGGTGTCTTGGGGCATGAAGAAAGGGTGTTCACAGCATTACAGCACTATTTGCACCAAGATGTCAACCTCACAAAACTACCAAAAAACCACAATGAACACAAGGCTGTCACACTGAAATTCCACAGAATGAAGTCACGGCTCCCAGCTGAAGATCTGGGAGCCATTGCATCAGATGAAGGTATGGAATGCTGACCCGTTGCTCACTCATGTGCAGACCTGAGATGCATATGTGCCCATGCTTGTAGCTGTCAATTGGATCTGCTGAGCGGCCCAGGCATGTTCTCATTGCAATCATTCATGTATGCTCATCAAACAAACGCTGAACAGGCTCAGCAGGCCCAGCTAGGTACGTACTGGAGCACTCAACTGTCTCAAACCAGTTTGGTTCTGTGCTAGCCTAAAGCAGTCAATCACTTTTGACAGAGTCCCATGGCCTGCATTGTCCAAGGCTGCCACAAGCTAGGACATGCCATCATTTTAGACAGCAAATTGCAGTGAACTCCTGCCTGGAGCTCTCACAGCTTGCACTGTCCACATGCTCAGCAGCCAGAGCAGTAACACACAAAGCAAAGCATGCCTGCAGAGCACACTTGCACACAAAATGCAAAAACTTGCTTACCCCTAGCTGCACTCAAGGCTGCATCCTTTTGCTTGTGACACACGACGCATGACTGCTATGATATGCTGCAGGCAATCAGGGCAGGCTGATTGTTATCTTCATGCATGACATTGCATCAGGGCATGAAGGTAGCCTGAAGCCAGCCGGTCCAAGCAATACAGATCCTGGCTGTTGGCAGCTGTTCAAGCAGCAATGCCTCCTGGTCACTGACATGGCATTTGACGAGACCTGCTTTGAGCTGCACAGCATCAACAAGAATGCAATTTCAACTGTGGCGAAAACCCTCAGCTACATTGCACATCAGGAAGCAGACCAATCTTCTCATGACTGACGCTCACACAGACGCGCGTACACTGCAAGCCAGGCTTGAGTTCTGCACTCAACGTAAAACAACATTACAGATGGCACAGCCTCTGCCAGCCGACAAGACACAACTCAAGAAAGTCAGGCAATCACTTCACAATCATCACAAGGCGCAGTGTGTCTGATGTTTGGCTTGCACCAAGCTTCAGCGGCTCAAACAAGAAACAACAGGAAAAGCAAAGTCTGTTTCAATACGTGTCATGACGAAGCCTCTGAGAGCAGAAGCAGCACACGTATTCAAAAGCACATCGACTGCAGATCCATTTTAATGTACCTTGTTTCACAATGCATAGCTCCAAAGCCGAAAAGACAGTAGGAACATGGCTTTAGCAAAGACTGCATCGCCAGTCTTTCGTATGATGTAGAAGAAGTAGCAGATGTGCACACTCTTTGTTTGATGCTGTGATGCACACTGCATCTAGACTTTCTGCTCTTCACGTATACGTATGCCTGTGATATCAATCCGGAGCAGTCCTTAAGAGCACATGTACAGCTGAATTGTAACAGTACCGCTTGTACTTACAGTTCGTGATCATGCACTGAATGGCGCACTCAGCAAGGAGCTGACCAAGTGGCAAATTCGCTTGGCATCTGACTCATATGATGCATGTGTTTGAAAAGGCGGACTATGAGTCTACATTCAAGCAGGCTGCCGCATTACACACCTAGATAGTTGGTGAGATATGAGTCATCATGAAGCGAAGCACAAGTCTTGGCTGCCAACCATCAACAATTCTGGCCAACACACTGATGGACTCTGTAAAGTCTGAGAGGGCTTGACTGATTTGCAGACAGGCTAGCATGCCCAGCTGCAATACATAATACAGCAGAAAATATACACCTTGAATTTCAAATCAAGTAGACCCCATTCAGCTGCAAAGACTAACAAATTTGCTAAAGTGCAACAGCATGGCTGACTTGAACAGTCTGACAAGTCATGCACAATTGATTCAACAATTCCAGACATGCCTGATTCTCATATGCGTACCATCACAATCAGCATTGCACCCAAGAGATGTCTTAGTCTGCTATTGCTACAGCTGTCTCTTGTTGCCCTTTGATCGACATCCACCAGGGTTTGTTGGCTTGAATAGTACTGTCGTGGTGATTTTAAGTTGCGTGCGTGCTTTCTGTTGTTGCTTGTGGTTGTCTCCTTCACAGGCATCAACTAGCCAAGCTGCATTGTGGTTTCCCAAGCCTGTTTTCCTGAAGTACTGTGAGTAAATTATGCTCTGGTCGCTGCTCAAGAGGCAGCCATCTAAAGTTTTTGCTCTTTGCAGACACTCCCACTATAACGCTCAACGATGCAATCTGTCCTTTGCTTTTCTTTTCTTTTCATTCTTTGCGGTGTTTGTCTTTTCTTTTCTCTTCTGATTTGAGTTGAGGTCAGTTCAGCTCAGCAACAGTACTTATGTCCATGTCATCACGCTCTCTCAGGTAGTCCACTGCAGCAAACAGTGCCTGCTGCAAAGCTGTGCCAACCAGAACGCTGGTTTCTGCTGCTGGGGCAAACTCATCGCTCAAGTTCTTGATTGGCAGGATGTCTTTGCGCCCACCCACTCGAGCTCCCTTCCAGACCCTGCGAACATTGCTACAGAAATGACACACTCAAGCATGAGATGTGAATGCGCACGTATTAGATGCACAACCCTACACAGCAACAACACATATATGACACGCTCAAGTCAGGCATCTTTGAATAACAAGCTCACATGGTGATTGTGCAATTCTGCACCATGTTGAACATACAAAAGCTGCAAATCCCCCAATACAAGCTGTACATCTGCAAACTGCACAAATATACATGGTGACTGCTGCACTCTCAATTGTGCTGCTCACACAAAAGCTGCAACAAGCTTGAGGGACGTTTCAGGGTTGTTTCTGCTCACACAAAAAAGTCACAGATCACTGCGTTGATTCAAGCCAAATAGCCTGATGGCTACAGCAATGTGGGTATACGATGGGCTAAAAGCACACCAGCCTTGTACAGCTGTGCAACATCATGGCAGCGACTTGCCTCAATGAGGCTGAGCAGGCGTGCACTGTGGAAGGCCTTTGAGAGGTCCTTTCCAATGAGATCTAGGTTATACTTGTCAATTTTGGTCAGGAAGATCAGGGTAGGAATGCCTGCATGGCAGCAAGCTTTGAGTCACATCATGTCAGACTGCACCTAGGCTCATTGACAACCCTCACTCAACATGCATGTCATGCACAGTTGGAGCTGAGGTGAATTCTGAAGACAAGATGATGAGTGTGACCTGTGCGGTGATCCAGTCTGGATGACACAACTGCAGGAGCGCTGTATCAATGCTCAGTGGTGTGTAAGCCTATCTCTGTCATGGGCAGAAAGCAGCACTTGTGACATGACTGCACAGCATATGCAATCAGGTCGGCCATGGTTGCTGAGTCAGTGCACAATCAAGTAGTGCGCAATCATCATGTGTAACATACCGGATTCGAACCCACGACTATTTCGTGGAAGAGGACCCGAACTTAAGCTCTTAGCACCTTTCTTGTGCGCAAACGTCCGAATCTAAGTGCCGACATGTTAATTCCTGGATCTGAAGACGTAAGTCTGTTACATCATGATGCAGCAAATGATCTTCTTTGAGGTCAGTGCTGCATGACATGCAAGTGTACCTCTGTCACGGGCAAACTGCTGCATGTCACGTAAGCGCTGCATATACGTGTCATCTGTGGCTGACGCGCATGGCACCACCAAGCACATGCAATGGACTGCATCTGCAGCGTTGGGATTTAGCTTGAAGCCTGCTGCCTTTATGCTGATAGGAAGATCCAACTTGCATTTGTCGGGCAGATGGCCATCTAGAATGAAACCCAGTTCGCCCTTGTTGTAATCACTTGCTCCCCAACCCATGCTGTCCCAAAGCGTCCACTGTAAGGGCTGTTTTGTTGCAGTATCAGTGAAGTTGTATTTGCGCAGGATACGAGTCAGACTGCCTGTTGCCTGACCGTGTGATGCCCTTCTAGAAATGCGCCTCTGGCACAGGCTGTCAACAGTGGAAACGATGCTGGATTTGCCAGCACCAACACCACCGCATAGCAGGATGTTTATGGTTTTGATGGGTATGCCTTCATCTGCAGGTTTGAACTCAAAGACTTGCTTGTAGAGTCTGGCTGCGTCCTGCATGGATATACAAGGGGTGCTGTCAATATGAAGATGCCTTTCAAAGTGTATGCACAATTGTGAGGCTCGAGATGATTGTGGCATGCAATGCAGACTGTTGTGTGCTCAAAGCACTTACAAAAGCAATTGATAGTCGCAAAGTTGGGGTTTTGCAGCGTTGTACCTCTTTTGCCCAGGTACAGTTGGTCACCCAGGGCGCCTGCAGCTCCCGAGGTAAAGTGGCAGGCCTCGTGTAGACTTGCAACACCTTCATTCGAGAAGTGGAAGGTCTTTTTAGTGGGGCAGCACTGAAGAAAGATCCAGACATGCTGTATGAGTTCCTGTTGCTGGACATGCTGATGCCGCAGCTTCTGCTCGATTTAGCCACATCGTGTCTCGAAGATGTGGGCCCGTATGAGATGCTGCTCATAGCGGCGCTGCTTCGACAAGACGAACGGCAGAGTCAGCTGCAGAGGTGTCAGCTCTGATCTGGCGCCTAAGCCGTGCAGCCGATACTGCAATCGCGTTGCTTTGAAGAGCAGTCTCTTTGAAGCCCCTTCGACATGCCGTGCCAGCACGGCTCAGCACGGGGTATGGAACCTTCAAGGCATGCTCATCCAATACACGGCAGGACACGGCAGCTGCTTCAGCACTGCACAAGGGGGGCCTTGGATAGGCTGAACATACTGTCCATGGAGTCGGCACCGCAATGGGAAGAGAACTTGTTCGCGTGTGCCTGACGCGTCTGGATCTGCTCATGGAGGCTCGTGAGAGGCCTTCACGCCGCAAAGCCTGCGGTGATCATGCACTGCATGCTTACGATCAGTCAATCAAGAGCGCAGTTGCTTTGGAAAGGAAATGCCGGGCAACTGTAAGACGTTGCATACTGTTGCTGAGCCAGGCTGGGCACGTTCCAATGGTCATATATTTCGCAGGATCGTCGGGCACTTTTCTCTGGACCTCAGAAGCATATTCAGGAGCTGTGGGGACTGATTGAAATGCAAAAGATGAGCATCGATCATTTGGAGCAATACTTGTTCACGCTGGCTGCAGAAGGCAAACCACCAGAAATGCCAATGATCATACAGGAGCAAAGAATCCCAGGTGCACAATCTAGCTTGCACTTGCCAGAGCTAGGCTGTCCACTGAAGCATGAGCACACAAGGCGTGCCTTCATGCAGTCTTGGCGCAGCGTTTCACAGCAAGCTTCTGGAATCACATACTGCGCATAAGTCACTTCTCAGTGTGGCCCACACAATGCGACCTCCCTTTGCGAGATGCCCAAATGTGCTGCTGAGAGCACAGATCGAACTTGAAAGATTTGAGGGACTCATTTCCACTCATTCACACGCATGCTAGACAGGCTCAGCAGGCCCATCTAGGCATGTACTGAAGCAGTCAACTGTCTCCTACCAGTCCAGTCTTGTGCTGACCTAGTTGGGGGATTGTGCTCATTGCAGTGCACCTGCACGTTGCCCTGGTGGGAAGCGTGATGGGGCATGAACAGCAAGCGTTCACAGCAGTACAGCACTACCTGCATTCAGGATGTCAACCTGACACAACTACCAAAAGAAAGCAACGAGCACAAGACTGTTACACTCAACTTCCACAGAATGAAGTCACGGCTGCCTGCCGAAGATTTGAGAGCCCTTGCATCAGGTATGCAGACCTGAGCTGCATGCGTGTCCCCTGAATGTGGTTGTCGACTGCATCTGTTCAGCGCCTCGACAACATCCTGACTGCAGTGTTGATTGTCCCGACTGCATCAGATGGCATGCCTTGTTTAGCAGATGCCACAAGTCGGGATATGTTATCAGTCTTGACAGCAGTTTTCACAGCTCTCGCTTCCTGGAGGCCAGCAGTGGGAGCAGTGACATATACCGCAGAGCATGCATGACCATATGCCTGCAGAGCTCACTTGCTGACAATATGCAAGCCTTTGCTTGGGTCTAGTCCCACTCAAGGCTGTATTGTTTTGCTTACAGCACATGATGTGCAATTTTCATGTCACGTTGCAGGCAATACAGGCAGGCTAATTGTGATTTTCATGCACAACATTGCAGCAGGGCATGAAGGTAGCCTGAAGCCAGTTGGTCCAAGCAATACAGATCTCGGCTGTTGGCAGTTGTTCAAGCAGCAATGCCTCCTGGTCACTGACATGACGTTTGACGAGTCCCACTTTCAGCTGCACAACATAAACAAAAATGCAATCTCAGCTGTAGCGCAAACCCTCAGCTACGTTGCCCATCAGGAGACAGACCATTCTCAAATTGTTTGATGCTCAGACAGACGAGCAGATAAAACGAGTTGGGCTTCAATTCTGCCCTCAGCACTTGACAGAGCCTCTATACCCTGAAAAATTAGCATTTGCCAGCCAATTACCACAACCCAAAAGACTTGAGCAATCATCTCAGAACTGACAGCGCTTTCGGTCCAAGACGTGCAGCACTTCTGATGTTCAGTTTGCACAAAGCTCTGGCAGCGCATGTACCAACAGTATAACGGAGTTGAGTCTATGCGCAAGAAGGTCGTATGGAAATCACACGAGTGGCGTTGGTTGCAGTGCCTATATGCCGGTTCGTACCTCCTAA